>JAYMSM010000007.1:0-54260 GCA_036897885.1 Plantago crassifolia | reverse complement strand
TATTGATATTTTATTTCTATATTTTGTCTATATTTATCTATTTTTATTTTTCTATTTACTTAAATATTAAAAAATAAAATATATTAAAAAATAAATTAGAAATAAATATAATAAATAGAAAAATGAAAATAATGAAATAAAAAATCGAAATAAATTACTAAATAATGAAAAAATAGTAAATGAACTAGAAAATGAATAGTCAAAAATGAATAGTAAAAAAAAAAAAATTAGATATTGGAATAGAGTTAAGTATAAAGTATAGTTAGTTATAGTAAAAATTAGAAAAAAGAAAGTTAAGTCAATATTTTCGAATTAGAAAAACGGGGTTATTTTGAAAATGATGGAATCTCGGAAACTCACTAATAATTGGATATTCATAGGCAAATGCTTCGGACGGAGTCACTGCAACGAACGCGAGAGAGGAGAGAATGCATTCTTCGAAGAATAAGCACGCATCTTATGTGAAACTACATCTCAACAGGACAAAAGCTTGCGTTACTCCTAAGCAAAGAGGGAAAAATCCATCGAGACTCAAAAATATTTTCCTCAAAGAGATGGGAAAAGCCGAAAAAGCAGTGGCAGAAAAAAAAGAAGAGACAAGAGAAGGCAGAGCTTTCTCTCAATCAAAAGACAGAGGAGAAGGAATAGGAAAAAAAATCACATCCATCCCCACATCTTAACAAAAAAAGAATTTTTCCAAGCCTATTCAAAAAGGGGAACCAAACCGAAAACTGGAATTAACCGGGATTCTACTATCTCTTCCCCAAGTCTTGTGCCAGACTCTCATAATTGAAGTCAGAAAAGAGGAAAGAAAGAAAAACCAAAAAAGAGGACAGTGGAAAGAAAGTAAGAAACGATTATTCATCTTTTGTATAGTATGAAAATTCATAGTATTAAATGAAGATTTTACTATAGTATAGATTATAGTATAGGATATATATAGTATAGAAAGTGTTTGAGGTTTACAACAATCAAACAAGACACAAACATCCAAATTCACTCTATACTGATGAAGAGAAAATGCATTCAATCATTTCCCCCAAAATGTCATCAAATGGTGGACAAAGTCCGTCAGTATGATCAAAAGATTGCAATGTCGACATAAGAAAAAAGAGTTGTTTTCGCTAAAGAAAGGAAATGTAAATGAGGAAAGAAGAAGAAAAATAGAAATTCGACGGAGAATTTTTTCTTTGATTCAGTGGAAATGGAAACACTTACTAGCTAGAAGCACGGGCCTAGACGCCCCCCAAACAGATTTCTATCCCTCCTCCAAGGAAACCGG
Source organism: Plantago crassifolia (assembly GCA_036897885.1). Taxonomy (NCBI): domain Eukaryota; kingdom Viridiplantae; phylum Streptophyta; class Magnoliopsida; order Lamiales; family Plantaginaceae; genus Plantago; species Plantago crassifolia. The sequence goes on along the minus strand of JAYMSM010000007.1, from coordinate 52,978 downwards.
GTAGATAAACCCAAGCGAACTCTGGACCCAGAGCGAACACGATCAAAAGTAATAGAAAATAGAAAAATGGAGTCACTATAGATTGACTAGATTATAGATTAGGAATGGAAAATAGAAACTCTTTCACAAATAAATAAATAAATTGCAAAGCAGGTAAAAAAACCTCGCATAAATAAGCAGAAAAAGAAAGTTTTTGCAGTTGACAAGCAAAGAACAACGAATCTCAGATATAAGAGATAGGATAGAGAAGAAAAAAAAAGAGAAGAACAAGAAGAAAACAAAGAAAAAAAGGAGAAAGAGAGAGAGAAGACAAGAGGACAGAAAGACAATAAAACAAGAAAAGCTTCCCTATCGATCAAAAAAAAAGACAGACAGAATGAAAAAAAGAGAAGAAGAGACAGAAAACAAAAAAGAGAAGAGAAAGCAAGAGAAGGAAAGAACTCACAAGGGACCCCACCAGAGTCTCGCTCAAAAAGAAAGATGCTCTTCTATTTTCTATACGGACACGAAAACAAAAACCTGTCTCCTATTATATTAACTTAACCTAAAAAATGAAAGAACGCTCTGGGTCAACCATAACCCAACAAAAAGCCTAGAGGAGCAGTAGGCATTTCATGGGCGTAGAATTTGAACCATGATCGAGAACCTAGAAAACCGATGTCCTTTTTCACCCATCCACAAACTCTTAAAAACGTAGTGAAAGGACCTGTTTGAGAAAAACAACAAAAAAAAAGAAAAGAGAAGAAAGAAGAATATCTTTACAAAAATGAAATAAAAAGACTCCGCTCTATCTACTAACTAAATTACCTAAATAGAAATCCGCGAATTCTATAGAGAATCCTTTTCTATCTTTCTAGTAAGGGGACTTGAATCAGAGTTCAGAGAACATTTTTCCCTTAGCTAAGACTATGTTATGTATGAATATCCCCATTTCAGAAGCACTTTGCAATTAACACTGGGGATGCTGCAAATACAAGTGGGTAGATCTTTCCTTTTCAAGAGGGCTTGCTTCTTCTTAATCTGGAACACTTAAATATTAAATATAGAAAATATAGGTAACAAGAACTAGAAACATAGAAATATGTAAATATGATGTTGGCTAATAAATCAAAAGAAGGAAGCGGCTTACTTAATTATTTACTTTAGTCAAGTTTATAGATTCATAGAATAGAAATGAAATAGAAAAAATCTAGAAAATAAAAATAGTTTTTTATTTTAAATAATTAAATAAAAAAGAAACAATACAGAAGACAGAGAAAAGGAACAAAGAAAAAAAGACAGTAGTAGACAGTAGTAGTAGGTAGTAGAAAAAAAACAAAAAATCAGAAAGAAAAGAGAGAAGACAAAAGAAAGAATCAGAAGAGAAAAAAAAGCGAATACAGAGAAAAAAAGACCTTGACGGAAAAAAACAGAAGAAGAAAAGACAAAAAAGAAAAGAGGCAAAAAGAAAGACAAAGATGCGGAGAACATAGAAATTAAGAAAGAGGAAAATAGAAAAACAGAAAGAATAGATAAAACTGGGTTTCTCATCGACTAAACTAAAAAAAAGAGCCCTAATTCTCCGAAAGCTGTAGCATAAATAAAATACAAAAAGGATATTCCTAGACCAAAAAATAATTTGGTAAAAAAATGACTAAGAAATCAAATAAAGAGCAGCACTTAATTGAACAAGACACTGTAACCTTCAAATCACAGACGAGACCCTGACCGGAACTAAAACAAAAGAAAAAAGCACACAATTGCAATACTATATGACAGAGTTGTAGGAAAGCGGATAAAAGACGTCCGAAGACGTCCGAATTCGAGGAGTCAACACACGGATTCCATTCCTACCACTACTACAGCTTTGACCCCTTACTTAAAGCACCCCAACATGTGATATAGAAATCCTTTCCATTTTCAATATAAAAACTAAGAACTAATTGATTGATTGAAACTAATAGTCAAAATGCTAAAAAAAAAAAGAAAATAGAAAGAAAAAAGAGAAAGAAAACAAAAAAAGAGGACAAAACAAAATAAGAAAAAACTCTACGGACCCTCGTGCTTGAAAAGTCATGAAAACAAAGAAAAAAGAATTCCGAAATACAAATAGATGCAATGCTAGTATATAGATTACTAGTATATAGACCAAATCGCTTAATCGTTTAGTCAAAGGCCTTTTCTACTTCACAAAGATTAAGAAGGCAGACTACTTGAATGAAAAAACCAATGCTTGCTACAACCCCCAAACATGGAATTGAAAAGAATAAAAAAGGGGTGCCTTTTGACTCATTTTAAAAAATAAAAATATATAATATATAATTAAAACAATGGAAAAAGAGAACAAAAAAAGACTATCCAATGAGCAGGCAAGCAGAGAACAATAGAAGAAAAAGGAAATTCGTAAAAACAAAAATAGAAATAGAATCTAAAAAAGGAATATAAATACAAAACAAAAAAGGTCAAAGATGGGTCGACGGAGAGAATTCTCCGCGAGATAGCCCCCAAAACCTCTCCATAATAAGAAATACGCCAGACTTTCTTTTTTTTTACATTTTCAAGAGAAGTTACATAACCCTGATAACAAACACAAGTACCGCGGACAAAAAGAAAAAAAAGATAAGACAAGAGTGGAAGACAAAGAAAAACAAAAGAAGAGAAAGTAGGTAAGAACAAACTTTTCATAGAAAGAAAAGAAAAAGCGAAACACAGAGAATAGAAAAAAGGAAAAAACAGAACATAAAGAATAACTTAATATTCCTTACAAAAAAAAAGAATTAAAAAATGGGAACGCTAGCTCGAAATAGCTTGGAGAAATGAAACAAGCTTTGTTATCCCTTACTCAAAAAGTAGACAAACATGAAAATTTTATTTTATATAAAACCGCCTATTCAAAAGAAAGAAAGAAACACAAAAAAAGTGTAAGGGATGATCAGAAAGAAAGAGAAATTAAAGAAGAAGGAAAAAGACAAAGAAGACTAAAAAAGCTATTTCAAAGAAAGCAATAGCCATAAACAGAGAGGAAATAATAAAGTACTTGGCAGACAAAGAGACTCTCGAAACAATCTAGATCAGGGTTGAGAAGGAGCTCCTCGCCATTACTACTAACTACAAAAGCTTAAAAAACGAAAAGGCATACTTTCTTTATTTACCCAAGGGGGATCGCTGAGCCATAAACTAATCTAAGATTCATCGAATTATTAGCTACTATTATTTCTATTTACTATTATTATATTAATATAGTAGTAGCTAATCAAATCTAAAAAAAGCCGAAATAGAAGAATACTCTCACGAATAAGAATCTAATTAATAAAGAAGATGGGAAGGAATAGAATGCATAGAAATAGAAAAGAAAAAAAGATGTAGTGAAACTAACAAACAGAAAAAAATGACAAACAAGAAACCTGTAAACAACCCAGACAACAATTCGGACCAGATAATCAATAGGATTTGAACAAATAATGAAGACCTTGTAAAGCCAATATTGTTGCATTGACCTACTGCCCCCTAAAAATTATCAAAAAAAGGGTCTGGAAAAACGACTTAAAGCTAAATCAAAAAAATGTAGAAGGCCTTTAGTGTCTAATTTTTCTAATTTCATTTCAACACTGAGGCTTGGGAAAAGTAAATAGAGTTGGTACTTTGTTGTTGATGTTCATTTCCAGCAAGACTTTCTTCCTACTAATACAATGGAAAATACATAGGAGTAGAACATTAGAATTAATAGGATATCCTGTGAAAACGTCCTAAAAAAAGAAGCAAAACTCAAATCAAATTATTTCTATACTTCATAACAATTCACAGATTTTACATAGATACTATAAATTTATATTATTAATTATTATAATTATTTTAGATTTTTACTGCCAATTTCGGAAGCATTTGCATAAGTTTATTCTAATTATTCATTAAACTAATTATTAAACTAATTATTCATTAAAATTAAAGCGAGTAACAAAAAGCGAAAAAAGCTTCAACCAAAGAATAGAACAAAGATTTTTTAAAAGAAAGGTATGGAAAATGATTTCCCTAGTCCCAACAATAGGAAAAAGAAAAAAACAAGAAAAATATTAAAAAACGGAGGCATTGATAAGAGACTAAACAGTCTTCTTTGAAATGTAAGTTTAGAATCCCTTTCTAAGAGATTATAAATAGAACCTGCCCTGCCAAACCAATTTTTGTTTGAATTATTAAGATTAAGAAAAAAGGACGTGCGTAAGAAAAGAATTGCACAAGAGCTCTTGTATTTGAAAAAAAAATTCAATGAATTCTACTGACTCTGGAAACCCGCCTTTGGGTAGGAAGAAAAAGAAATAGAGCAAAAAAAGAGGAAGGAAAAAGGAAGACCCAAAATAGATTTCCTAGACAAATTTATGAAAAACAGATTTTCCGGAACTCTAAAAAATAAATAATAAATAGATCCCAGAACCAAGAACGTTCTCTAGCTAATTTAATATTTAATAAATTCGAAATACCAATGATTGGTTTGGATGCACCTTATAGAACCCAAAATACTGGATCTAACAAATCAAATCAATAAAAAGGCCCATTTACTTGAAAACTTCATTAGAAATTCCAGAACGAGGAGAGAGAATCAGAAGATCGAAAGAACAGATACAGATACGGGAAAAATACGAAAAATAAAAAGAAAGAAGAATCGAAAGAATATAAAAAAATAAGAAGCAAAAGTAGAAAAGAAATGAAAAAAAAAAGAAAAGCGGGAAAGAAGAGAACAAAAAATAAAAAAGAGGACAAAGAAAAAAGTTTCCGTATTAACATCCGGGAAAGGAGAAATGGGCCTACCAAACAATCAAAAAAATAATGAAAAAGGTCAAAAAATGCCTCTGTTTTTTTGTTTAGGAGGAGCAACCCCGAGACCTAAAAAGAATCAAAAACGATGACGGAAAAAAAGACAAGAGAATCCTAGAAAAAGCCAGAAGAAACTTGAAGATGAAAAGATTAATAGACTCCAAAAATTCGGGATGTTCGAAAAACGCCAGGAATTCTATTTGTTTTGGCGAAAAGGCCTTCGCTCCTAAAACTGAAGCATGCAAAAAAGCCATTTCCGGGCTAAAGCAGTCTAACAGAAACAAAAAATAATAGTAGTCAGAAATTGCAATGAAATAGAAGTAAAAATGGGATGCATGGAAAAGACATTCTACTAGATATTTTTTTTGACTACATTTCACCTCCACTCAAAAATCACAAAGAAAGAAAGAAAGAGACTACAAAGCCAGCAGAGAATTTCAAAGGAAATAAATACGATAATATTTATCTATTTTTATTTTTCTATTTACTTAAGGCAATGTCTCTTTTTTCCTGCTTTTTTTTCAACAAGCTAGACTGGACGAGAGTTTCTGAATTCAGGGCTCCTTGTTGTCAACAGGAATTCCTTGCTTGACTGAAAAACCAAAGATTCCTTCTTTTTTTTGTTTTTTCTTGGAAGCAGCTCTTTCTTCTTGTTTTTATTTTCTGTGAAAAGTATTCTCGAACATAGGCTTTCAATCTCGGTATCCAAAAGTACTTGTTCTCAACTCTTTTAAAATATTTATTTTTTTCATTTTATTAAATAAAAGTCTCTAAATTTCTCTATTTTCTAAACTCTCGCGCAATCCTACGGTCTGGTTATTTTAAGGTTGACAGTGAGTTGGTTGTCTCTAGCTAGAGCTTTCCTCTTCTCTCTCGTTGATAGAAGTGTTTCAGAACATAAGCGAACTACTGTCCCCTGAGTTTTGTGCTGCTAGAGAGTTTCTGGGTTGCATTTTTTGATATTTTATATATATTTAATGTTTATGTTTTTTTACTCATATGTTCACACTAGATTTTATCTTGTTCTATCTATCTCTCAGAAGTCCCTTTTCCAGGATCTTCTGCGAGATAGGAATTAGGAATATAATATAAGAATTTTCAATGTAATGGAAAAATATAGAACTTATTTGAAAATAACTTTTTTAGTTTTGTAGGTTGTAGGAAGAAAACTGCACAGAATACAACCAAAAACGTTCAACAAACAACAAAGGTGATGAAGGAGACGGAGATGAAAACAAGAGGAAAAAACGGAAAAAATAAAAGGGATTAGAAACGAGAAAGATTATATATAATTATTTATGTTATAAAAATAAAACAATCTCGTGAAAGATAGAGTTTCCGAAAAACATTTAGAAAGAAAAGAGCCAGTCATATATCTACATCTTAGAAAAAATTCCATTTAAACTCCATTCTCAGATTTAGACACACGAGCTTAATTCAATAATTTCACCAAAGCTCTTCTCTATTAATTCTGTTTGTCCAAAAAGAGACAAAAAAGATACAATAAAAAATATTGACAAAATAAATCGAATACATAATAAGAAGTAAAGAGTTTTGAAAGAGCGACCAGCTCCACTGCCCCACATCTTCCTTAACTTAGAAAGAATGGAATTCATAGAGTCTTTTGATTCACCAGTAAACATGGAAAAATTTTATTTCAGAAGTCTTATTTGAGCAGAAAATAAGAGAACATGAACAAAAAAAGTAGACGAAAAGACAGAAAAGGAAAGATTTCCATGAAAAAATCGTTTCGGAGTAGTCGGCCCCCAAAAGGAGAGACCTAAAAATAGATATGATCCCTCACAGGGAATCAGACAGAAAAGCGAGAATTCGCAGGAAAAATCTTTCTACAATAACAAAGAGAAATCCCTGAAAAGTCCTTACTTCTACCGTATTTGAGACTTTCACGGCAAATCACACGTGAACAAAATTCTGCTTAGGAAACAAAAAGAAGAATAAGTCGAAGAAAAGGACAGACAAGAGAAAAGCGTACTTCTTTTGTGCTAGTGAATAGCTAAAAATTGCTTGCAAAAAGAAGGAGAAGAAATTGAAAAAGAGAAAGCGTTCGCGATCTACTAGTTACTTTAGGGCCGTCCTTCCAAAAACTTTTGAGCAAGCGACTTGATTGTAAAAGAAATGAAGAAAAACATTTTTTTTATACAAAAACAAGGACTTCATTTTGCAGAATGGACATCAAAAACCAGAAAAAAATAAGCAAAAAAGAGTACAAAGTTTCGGAAAGGAAGTTAGAAGCTCCCAAACTAATACAAAAGATTCTGCCACAATTTCAAAGAAAGCGAAAAAAGTCTAGCCAGTATAAATATAATATTTATTTACTTTTCAAGTTTCAAAAAATCGTTCTAAGACCATATAGTTATTATATTTATCGTAATACATATGTAATATATATTATTCTACTGGCTACTGGAACCTTTTGTGGAGTAAAGGGGAAGTCCTTAAGAAGTCCTTAAAATAAAGAGATGTGTCTGGACCCTATCCTTGCTTTATTTACATTTTGGGAACAGTCACATCGAAGAGAACTACCGCGTAGGGGCTGGTTCCCTATTTTAGGGTATTTTCTAGTGAAGAGATCTGAACAATAGGAAGTTTTTTGTCAAGGAGATAAGCATGAAATTTTCCATCATTAATTTATTGTTTCATCCACTTCCCGCTTTGGATAGAGAAATGTTTCCCAGTGGGGAGGTAAAGGTTTGTAAAAAGTAGAATGAGAGATCGCTCAGAAGACTCTTGCAGAATACTATTTTCCCCTGCGATCTCTATCATAAAAAGAATTTTCTTTTGTATAAAAAATCCTGCTCCGATTCTTCTGCCACTTCTTTGTTTTCTTTCCAAGTCTTTCATATTAAGGAATCTTTGACCTCCGTTTTTCCATTCCAAATCTTGAATCGATTCTGTGATCTATGCTCTTTTTGTCGGATATATTTTTACTTAACTTATCTCTTCTTTCTCTTGTTCTTTTCCTTTCTTTATTTTGTGTTCTCTTTCTTTCTGTTTTCTGTCTTCCTCTTCTTCTCTTCCTCTCTTTCTTTTCTCTTTTCCTTTTTTTCTCTTTTTCCCTATTGCCTCTTTCTTCCTTTATTTTTTCTTTTGTTTCTTGTTTTCTGATTCTTCTTTTTTTCTTTGATTTCTTTTTATTCAAATTCCTAATGAATCCTTCCCTTTCGATAGCAAGTATTTCTGGTTTATGATTGAGTAGGCATCTTTCCTTTTGCTTGGTATATTGTGCTGCTGCTTTCACACAATGAGAATGAAGGCTCTTACCATCTAGAACTTACATAGCCCGCGTCAAATCCATTTCACTTTTTTTTATTTTCTTTCTTTTGTCTTCCTGACTTTTCGGCGTTCCGGTTTTCGAATGAAAGTCACCTTCGAGACTTGCTGACCCTTGTTTGTTGGAATGTATTTTTGTTGGAAACTTCCACAGTTAGGATTTAGATAGTGTTTGTTTGTTTGTTGGCATCTATTGTTCTTTTTAGCGTCAATTGCTGGATGGCTCTCTTCTGTGTTGTCTTCTTATCCTTTCCCTTTTGTTTTTTTTCCTTGTTTTCTTTTTTGTGAAAGCTGGATCTCTTTTCTTCTGATTCTTTTCTCTTTCTCTGACTCTTGTTCTCTTTTCTTCTTTCTTACTCTTTTCTTGTTTTCTCTCTCTGATTCTTTCTTTCTTGTCCCTTCTTTCTCCTCTCTTTCTTGTTCTTTTCTTTCTTTCTTCTTTTTCTTGTTTTTATTCTTTCTTATCTTCTTTCTTGTTTTCTCTCTTGTTCTTTCCCTTTGTATTCGAACTCGTTCTTTCCTTTCTGTTCTGATTCTCTTCTTTTTTTGTTTCTTCTTCTTTTTGTTTTTCTATTGTTATCTCTCTCTTCTTTTCTTGTTTTCTTTCTTTTTGTCTTTTTTTCTCTGTTTTCTTTCTCTTCTTTCTCTTTTTCTGTGCTTCTCGGATTGGTACTTTCTTGTTGTTCTTTCTCTTCTTTTCTATCTTTTCTTCTTCTTTCTCTTCTTTCTTTTCTGACTTCTGAGACCAAGAGCTTTGTAGACCCTCGTAGGAATAGGAATTTATTTTGCTTTCTCAGTATTTGTAAGTGTGCATTGTCTTTTTCGTTCATTTCCTCTTTCTTTTTCACTCTGTCCTTATTTTTCTATGTTTTTATTTTTTATTTCAATACGACTTCTTCCTAAATATTCTGATTTCGATTTAGTTAGTCTTTTCAAGTCCTACTATTCCTAGTGATCTTGATGCTCTTGTTTTGCATTTTCGGTGTTTGTGGAAAGGTTTTAGTCATTTCCAAGTTTCTTTTCTGGGTTCTTTTGGTATTGGTTTAGCTCTTTGAATGAATTAGTCACAAAAAATGTACTAGTGAAAGGTAAATCCCAGGTATGATATAGGCGGATCTTGGATCCTTTTAGTCCAAGTTTTTTGGTTGGGAACTGGACATCATTTTTTGTGAATTTCCCTGCTCTTTTCTTTCTGGATCTCCTGCTGCCGGTTCCCTAATTGTTTTTCTCTTTTCTACTTTTTTCCTTTTTCTCTATATCGTGATCAAATAGCAAATAGGAAGTTTCTCTTTGTTGTTCTGTTTTCAATGACTGGCATCTATCTTTCTCTCTTTTCTTATTTCTTTTTTTTTCTTCTCTTTCTTTTTTCTTCTCTCGTTCTTTTCTCTTCTTTTTTTTTCTTCTCTCTTTCCCTCTTTTCTTCTTTGTTCTCTTCGATTCTTTCTCTTCTCTTTTCTTTGTGCTCTCTTTTCCTTTCTCTTTTTCTTTCTCCTCTTCCTTTTCCTCTTCTTTGTTCTCTTTTTTTCTTTCTTCTCTATGTCTTTCCGCCTTCTTTCTTTCTCCTCTTTCTTTTCTTTCTCTTCTTCTTACTTTCTTCCTCTCTTTTTTTCCTTCTTCTTTGATCTCTCTTCTCTCTTTTTCTTCTGTCTTCTTCTCTCTACTCTTTCTCTCTTTTCCTTTCTTCTCTTCTTTCTCTTCTCTCTGTTTTTCTTCTCTCTCTCCTCTGTCTTCTGTCTTCTTGTTCTCTTCTCTCTTCTTTCTCCTGTTTCTTTCTTTCTGACTTCTTCTTTTTCCTCTTTCCTTTCTTCTTTCACTTCTCTTTGTTGTCTCTTCTTCTTTGATCTCTCTTCTTCTTTGATCTCTCTTCTTCTTCTTCTCTCTTTTTTTACTTCTTTTTTCTTTTCTCTCCTTTTTCACTTCTTCTGTCAACTGTCCACTTTCTCCTCTCTCTCCTCTCTATTTCCTCCTTCTCTCTTCTTTCTTCTCTCTGGCACTTCTTTCTCTATTTCTCTTGTTCTTCTTTTTTTTTCTTGTTTTCTCTTTCTCTTTTCCTCTTCTCTCTTGTCTCTGAGTTTCTTCTTCTTGTTTTCTTTCTCTTCTTTCTTTTCTGATTCTTGTCTTTTTTCTTCTCTAGTTTCCTCTGTCTCTTGTTCTCTCTTCTCTTTCCTCTGTCTCTTTTCTTCTCCTCTGTCTTCTCTCTTTCCTGTCTGTCTCTGAGTTTCTTTCTTCTTCTTTCTCTTATTTTTTGTCTCTTCTTTCTTCTTCTCTGATTTTTGTTCTGATTCTTATTCTCTTTCTCTTTTCTTTCTCTTTTTCGGATTCTTCTTGTTCTTTCCTGTCTTTGTTTTCTCTCTTCTGTCTCTTTTTCCTTTTTTACTTTCTTTTCTTGCTTCTTTGTTTTCGAACTTTCTCTTTTCTTTTTTTCTTTTTCATTCTCCTTCTTCTCTCTCTCCTCTGCTCCTTCTCTCTTTTCTGTCCATGACTTCTGGTTTTCTTTTTCTTTTTGTCTCTTGATTTTGGTAGGACGTAAGTAGTGTCTCCTAGTTTTTAAGTGAAATCTTGGTTTTTGGTTGGTTGGCAGGAACTGTCTTCTTTGTCTTGTTGTCTTTTCTCTTCCTTTCTCTTTCTGTTTATCTTGTCGATCTCTTTTCTTTCTTGTTTTCTGACTTCTTCACCAATTGTTTTACAGAGACCGTCCACTGGATTTCCCTTTCTGTGAGGATTGAGTGCAGTATTTTTAAAGTATTTCATTTTTCCAAAGTATTTTTTTCGTTCACTTTTTCACTCTATTGTATTCTATAATGTATAACTATTTTTGTAATTTCACACTAATTCATTTTCCAATCAGAAATTCTTTTCATATCGTATATATCTTATTTTTCACTTTGTTCTTTCACATAGTGGTCTCTGGGGCCCTTTTTTTTTTTTAATTCATTTGATCTGTTTTGTGGAAAGTGAAATAGAACCTATGTAGAAACCCTTTTGTATGTTGTTCTTGGATCATGATTTTTCATAATTTGCATCGGATTTTGTCTCTTCTCTCAGCTCTTAGGCCAACTTCCGGTTTTGGTGATATCGAAAGGCATACAGATTTCTTGAATGAAAGCTTTCTTTCTTCTTTCCCGTTATCCCAAGTGATTCAAAATTTTTGTTCTATCTATATCCATTTCTATCTATATCCATATAGTACTACGAAGCTTCAGAGCTTCTTTACTTCTTTCTTTCTGCTTTTTTAAGTCGTTAGAATTAACTTATAATTTATATAATATATTATAGAATATATAAGTTAATTAATAAGATCTAAGTGAAAATAATTTTTTCAAGATTTGTCATAACTAGATTTATTTATTAATACATCTTTGTGAAAGAAAGATGGGAGAGATGGATTTTCCGAAGAGCCTTTTAGGATCCTCCGTTTAGTATAGTAGTCGAGGTCCTAATTCTAGATTTCTATATTATAGTGTGCTGTCCCTTTTCCCCGTCTCTCTACGCGAGAAGGATTTGTGAACTAGAAAATTGTCTGTTGGAGAGAAGTTCTATATTTCTTTCTTCCAAAAGACTTCTTGCTTTTCTTCTTTTTCCATCTTTTTTAGGAATTTGGTAGGAGTGAAAAAGGCTTATCTCGCATGCTGGGAAATTTTTTGTTCTTTCACTTCTTTTGTAAGCTTCTGTTCGAGGTCGGTGGTTGGTTCGGTCAATCGGCTTTCATGGTCATATCATTTCCTAGAATCTTGAAAGCTATTAGGAAAGAAATATTGTTTTAATTTAAACTCCGAGGCCAAAACTTCTACTCATGGATCTGGGGCAGGGCTTCTTGGGATGGGATCGGTCAGGTTCTTTCTTTTTGACTTTTTCTTCTGGGTCTTACTTTCTCCTTCTGTCTTTGATTTCCAAGCAGGTTTTCTAGCTGTTTTTTCTTTTTGTTTCATCTTCGTTTGGCATTTCGACTTAGATATTCTTCCACAACTTAAACCCTCAAAGTAATATTTTCCGTAGCTTTAGCCTTAGTTAGTTCGTAATAATATGCCTATGGTTGTTAGTCATCTTGCTTTGTCCTTCCCCTCCCTCATCTTGGCTTTGTTTGCAAAGTCTTCATTCCACTTTGTATTTTGGATGGGTTTCTTTTCTTTTTTTTTGGTTTTCCGTGTCGAGCTCTATGAACAGTTTTTTAGTCAATATTTTCTTAGTTACATGGAGATGATCTCCCTTTTTCTTTTTCTAGAATCAAAAAACTCGACATGATTCTCTCCGGATTTCGATCCTCGTTCCTTTCTCTTTTGTTTTCTTTCCTATGTCTTTCTTTTTCCTTCTTCTCTTTCTTTTGTTCTCTTGTTTTTTTATTTCCTTTGACTCTTTTTTTTCTCTGATTCTCTGTGGAATCTTCTTTTTCTCTGAATCTCTCTCTGTTTCCTCTTCTGTCTTGTCTCTTCTCTTGTTCTTATTGTCTCTTTCTTTTTACTTTACTTTACTTTTTCTGTCTTTTCTTCTTCTACTTTTCTCTCTCTCTTTCGTCCTTTTTCTTGTTTTCTGTCTTTTCTCTCTTTCTTTTCTCTGTCCTCTCTTTCTCCTCTTTCTTTTTTTCTCTTCTTTCCTCTGAGTCTGCCATTTTTTTTCTCCTGTCTCTGCTTTGTCTCTTTTCCTCTCTTCTCTTGTTCTGAGACTTTTTCTTGTTCTTTTTTTTGTTCTCCTTTCTTCTTTTTGTTTCACTCTTTGATTCTCTTTTCTTTGTTCTTTTTCTTTCATCACCTTCTTCTCTTTCCATTCCCTCCTTTCTTCTTCTCTTTTCGGACTTCTTTCTCTTTCTGTCTCACTCTCAATAGGAGAAGGGGGTGAGACTAGGGAAACTCGCGAGTGTTAGTCAATTCCATGAACAGTAAGGAACTCTTTTTTTCTCCTCGCCGTTAAAGTGCCTACTCCTTCTACAAGTACCTAGGGACCCATTCTTTTCTTATTCTTCCTCTCTTTCTGATTCTTCCTCTCTTTCTGATTCTTTCGCTTTTTAGGAGGACTGAAGGTTCTTTCTGGTTTTCTCTTCTTTCTTTTCTTCTTTCTCTGTTCTCTCTCTTCTGTCTTCTCTTTGACTTTCTCTTTTCTCCCCTCTCTTCTCTGATTCTTCTTCTTTTCTCTTCTTTTTTTTCTCTCTCTTTCTCTGTCTCTGATTCTCTTGTTTTCGCTCTTCTTTCTCTTTGTTCTTGTTCTCTCTCTGTTTTTTTTCTTTCTTCTCTCTCTTTCTCTCGATTTCGGACTTGTTCTGATTCTTTCTCTTCTCTCTCCTATTCTCTTCTCTTTTTGTCTTGTTCTTCTTTCTCTTCTTTCTTCCTCTTGTTTTCTTTCTTCTCTCTCTTTTTCTTCTTCTTCTTTCTGACACTTTTGGACTTGTTCTGGCAATCTTCTTCTCTTTGTTCTCTCTCTCTTCTCTCTGATTCGGATTTTTTTCTCTCTTTCTTCTCTTCTTTCTCTTTCTTTTTCCATTCTTCTTGTTTTCTTTTTCTTTCTACCTCTCTCCTTCTTTTTCTTCTCTAGCTCTCTTCTTCTTTCTTCTCTTTTCTCTCTCTCTCTTTTTTTTCTCTTTCTTCTTTCTTTTCTTGTTTGGACCTTTTGGTATGTGGTTCCCCTAGCTCTTTCTGAGCTCTTTCGCGTTTGTCATGTGTGTTCTGCGCTCTTTCTGATTCGTCGTCCTTCTTTCGGAAGGTTTTGCTTTGTTTTGGTTGGGGTCCTTCTCTCCAAGTTGGTAGATAGGTAGTAGGCTCCTTTCCTTTTGTTTGGTTGGAGTTCGAAAGGACATGTTCTTTCTTTTTTCTCTTCTTTCTTTTTTTTTTTCCCGATCTGTCTCTATTCTCTCTTCTCTTATCTTCTTTATTTATTTCTTTTTCTTTCTTTTTCTTGTTTGTTCTTTTTCTCTTTTCTGACTTCTTCCTTTCTTTCTTTTCTCCTTCTTTCTTTCTCTTTCCTGTTATCTCCTCTTGTTCTGTTTTTTTTTTCTTTCTTTGTTTTCTTGTTCTCTTTTCTCTGCTTTTTCTTTCTTTTTTTTCTTGTTCTCTTTTCTTTGTCTTTCTCCTCTTTCTCTTCTTGTTTTTTTTCTCTCTCCTGTTTCTCTTTTTCTTTTTTTTCTTGTTCTCTTCTTTTTCTTTCTTCTTCTCTCTTGTCTTTCTTCTTGTCTTTTTTCTTCTCTTTCTTGTTTTCTTCTCTTTCTTGTTTTCTTTTCTTTCTCTTCTTATTTTCTTCTTCTTTCTGGATTTCTTTGTCTTTTTCTTTTCTCTTTCTTTTTTCTTTCTCTGACTCTTGTTTTCTTTGTCTTTTCTCTTTCTTTTTTCTTCTGTCTCTTCTTTCTGTCTCTTTTTGCTCTTTCTGGTTGTTTTCTTTTTGAGGTAGTAAGAGTCCTCTGCCTTCCCGCCAGGATGATCTGGCAGGTTCTTGCCGGTATCAACAGGTACTATGTCTTATTTTGGCTTTGCAGTTTCTGTTCTTCGTATCTTTCTTTGTGATTCTCTTTTTTCTTGCTTCTGCGTAGCCTTTTATCAGTAGATCGAGAGGTCGTTCGGTCCCTTTTTCGCCCTTTGTTTGTTTGTTGGCTAGGACGTTCTCAAGCCTTGTTTTTGTCTAATCTGAGCTAGCTGGCTAGCGATCCCAGTTCGCTAGAGAGAACAAGACAGCTCTTTTTCTTTTCTTTCCCTTTTTTCCTTATTCTTTCTTTTTTTTCTGTCCCAAGCACGTAAGTCTAAGGCGCACTGTCGGTCGTTGTCTACCTCCGGAAACTCCGATTCGATCTGCCTTGGGGCCTGCCTCATCCCGATCACAGGGAGAGGTTCACTCTGGTGGGACTTCTTTTTCTTTTGGGTTCGGTCCCACCATTCTTTTGTTCGGTCATGCTCCTCCTAGTTAAGGATGGAGAGGGAGTCTCTAGTCCTATAACTTGGACGGCAACATGGGGCTCTCCTCTTTGTGAGATCTCCGCTTCCTTGTTCTATTCGATTCTCCTTTCTTTTTTCTTCTCTTCTTCTTTTCTCTCCTTTTCTTTTTCTTCTCTTCTTGTTTCTTGTTTTCTCTCTTTCTCTTGTTCTCTTCTCTTTCTCTCTCTACTCTCTCTCTTTTCTCTCTCTTCTTTCTTTTCTTCTCTCTTTTCTTTTCTCCTTTTCTTTTGTTTTCTTGTTCTCTTCTCTTTCTGCTTCTCTTCTTGTTTCTTGTTTTCTCTTTTCTTCTTTCTACTTGTTTGTCTTTCTTCTTTCCATTCTTCCTCTCGTTCTTTGAGAACCTTTTTCCTCTTTCTTTTCTCTCGCTGTCTCTCTCTGTCTCTTTGCTTTGTCTTCTCTCTCTCCTTTCTTCTCTGTTTTTCTTCTTTCTCTCTTTGGTTTTTCTGTTCTTGCTCTTCTCTTCTTGTTTTCGATCCTTTTCTTTTTCTTCCCTCTTCTTTCTATCTACTCGCCTTCTTTCTTTCTTATTTGCTTCTCCTTTCTCTTTTCTTTCTATTCTCTTTCTCCCTTTCTCTTTCTCCCTTTCTCTTCTCTTTCGTCTCGTTCTCTCTTCTGACTTCTTTCATTCTTGCTCTGGTTCTCGTTCTTTCATCACCTTCTTCTTATCTCTTCGACTTCTTTTTCTTCTTCTCTTCTTCTCTGCCTCTTTCTTTGTATTTTCGTTCTCTCTTTTTTCTGTCTTTCTTTTCTTCTTTCTCTCTTTTTTTCTTTTCTTCTTTCTCTCTTGTCTTGTTTTCTCCGCTCTTTTTCCCTTCCCTTTTTCTGTCTTTTCTTTTTTTGATTCTTCTTTTTTTTTTCTTCTTTCACTCTCTCTTTCCCTCTTCTTCTCTCTTCTGATTCTTTTTCTTCTCTTTCCTCTGATTCTTCTTGTTCTTCTTGGTACTTGTTCTCTCTTTCTGTCTCTTGTTCTCTCTTTCTGTCTCTTGTTCTTCTCTTTCTTCTTCTTCTCTTTTTTTCTTTTTCTCTGATTCTTCTTTCTCTTTCCTCTGACAATCTCTCTCTCTTCTCTTCTCTTTCCTCTTTTGTTTTCTTCTTTCTTATTCTTTCTTGTTCTTTCCTCTTTCTCTTCTTTGTTTCTTCTTGTTCTTTCTTTTTCCCTCCTCCCCTTTTATCGTCTCCTCGAGTCTGGCCCTTCCTCCTTCCTCCTTTTCTTGTCTTGTCTCTTTTCTCCTCTCTTTTCTGCTCTCTTTTCTCTCTCTTCTTTCTTTCCTAAGCCCCTAAGTGGTCCCTGGTTTAGGTCCTTCTTCGTAGGGTTGGCAGAGTGAATACTCTTTCTTGTTCTTGTCTTTTTTTTTTCTTCTTGTTCTCTTCTTTTCCTTCTTGTCTTTTCCTTCTTGTTCTCTTCTTCTTTCTTGTTCTGATTCTTTTTCTTTTCCTTCTTCTTCTTTCTGGTTTTGTCTTCTTGTTTTCTTCTGGATTTCTTTGCTTTCTTCTTCTTCTTCTCTATTTTCTTGTTCTTCCTTATCCAACTCTGACTTCGATTTTCTCTTTTTTTTTCACTCTTTCTTCTGTCTCTTTGTTTCTTCTCTTGTCTTGTTCTCGTTGTTTCTTTCTTCTTATCTGTTCTCTCTCTTGTTCTTGACTTCTTTTTCTTCTTCTTCGATTTCTCTCTGACTCTCCCTCTTTTCTGTCTCTCCTTCTCTCTTCTCTCCTTCGACCTAGCGGTCTCGTTCTTTCAGAACCTTCTTGGATTCTTTCTTTTCTCTTTCTTACCGCATTCTCTCTTTTTTCTTTCTTTTCTCCTCCTTCCCTTCCTCTCTCTCTTATTCTCTTTCTTTCTCTGATTCTTGTTCTTTTTTTGTTTTGATTCTTCCTCTCTTCTCTTTCTCTTCTTCTTCTCTTTTCTTTCTCTTATTCTCTTCTCTCTTTTCTTCTCTCTTTTTCTTTTTTTCTTGCTCTCTTTTTCCTTTTTTCTGTCTGTTCTTTCTTTTTCTTTGTTTTTTTCTTCTTTCTCTCTTTTCTTCTCTTTCTCTCTTTTCTTCTTTCTTTCTCTTTCTTATTCTTCTCTTTCTTTTTCTCTCTCTTTTCTTTCTTCTTTCGATTCTTTTCTTTTTTCTGTTCTCTCTCCTCTTTCTTTTTTGTTGTCTTGTTTTCTCTCTCTTTCTCTTTCTTTTTCCTCTTTCTTTCTCTTGTTTTCTTTTCTGTCTTTTCTGCTGTCTGTCTTTTTCTATGTTTTCTCTTGTTCTTTGTCTTCTTTTTTTTCCTTCTTTTTCTTTCTCCTTCTCTCCTTTTCCTTCTCTGATTCTCTCTCCTCTTTCTTCTCTCTGCTCTCTCTTCTTTCCTTATTCTCTCTTTCTCTTCTCTCTCTTTGTTTCCTTCTCTCTTTTCTTCTCTCTTTCCTTTCCTTCTCTCTCTTCTTTGTCTTTCCTCTCTTCTGGTATTTGCCTCTGTTCTTTTTCCTCTCTTTCTGTCTTCTCTCTGTCTCTTCTCTGATTCTTCTCTCCTGTCTTCTCTACTCTCTTCTCTCTTTCTGCTCTCTTCTCTGATTCTTGTTCTCTCTTCTCCTTTTCTTTCTCCTGTCTTTTTTCTCTTGTCTTCTCTTTCTCTTCTCTTTCTTTCTGTCTCTTGTTCTTTCTTTTTCCTATTCTCTCTTCTGTCTCTTTCTCTTGTTCTTTCTCTTTCTCTGATTCTTTTCTCTCTCTTCCTCTTCTTCTTCTTGTTCTGATTCTTCTCTCTCTTCTCTCTACTCTGTCTTCTCTTGTTCTTGTTTTTCTCTTTCTCTCTTCTCTTTCTCTTGTTCTTCTTCTCTCTCTCTTTCTCTGACTCTGTCTCTTCTCTGATTCTTCTCTTTCCTCTTCTTCTTTTCTCTGCTCTTTTTCTCTTCTTCTTTCTTCTCTCTCTTCTTTCTTTCTCTTTTCTTCTTTCTTTCTCTTTTCTCTGTCTCTTCTTTCTCTTCTCTTTTTTCTACTCTCTCTCTTTTTCTTCTCTCTTTCTTCTTTCTTTTGTCTTTCTCCTCTTTCTTCTTTCTTTTTCATCTTGCTTCTTTCTCTTTCTCTCTTTCGTTCTTCTTTCTTTTACGCTTTTAAAGGAATCCATATCGATTCTTTTCTTTCCTCTCTCTTTTCTTTCTTCTTCTTTCTTTTCTCTCTCTTCTTCTTCTTTCTCTTTCCTCCTTCTTTTCTCTCTTTTCTTTCTTGTTCCTCTTTTTCTTGTTCTTCTCTCTCTTTTCTTTTTCTTGCTTTTCTCTCTCTCTTCTCTTCTGTCTCCTCTTTCTTTGGATTCTTCTTGTCTCTTTTCTCTTCTCTTTTCTCTTCTCCTTTCTCTCTTCTTATTCTTCTCTTTTCCCTTTCTGTCTTTCTCTTCTCTTTTCTTCTTTTTTCTTTGGACATTTTTCTTTCTTTCTCTTTTCTTCTCTTTCTTCTTCTTCTTCTCTCTTTCTTGTTTCTTCTTCTCTCTGTCTTCTTCTCTCTGTTTTCTGCTTCGATCTCTCTTTCTTCTTGTTTTTCCTTTTCTTTACTTTCTTTTCTCCTCTTCCTTCTCTTTTTTCTCTTTCTCTTCTTGTTCTTCCTTTTTCTTTTCTGTTTTCTTTCTTTTTCTCTCTCTCTTCTTTTCTCTGCTTTCTGTCTTTCTGTTCTCCTCTTTCTTTTTCTTTCTCTTCTTTTTCTTGTTTTCTCTTTCTCTCTTTGTCTTTTCTCTGCTGTTCTCTTTCTTTTGTTCTTTTCTTTCTTCTTGTTCTTTTTCTGATCTCTCTTGTTCTTCTCCTCTCTTTTTCTCTTTTTCTGCTCTTTTTCCTCTCTTTCTCTTCTTTTGCTTTTGTCTTCTCTTTTTGTTTTCTTTCTTCTTTTTCCTGCTCCTTTTTTTCATGGTTTTTCTTCTTCTTTCTCTTCTTTTCTTTGTCATTTTTTCTTATTCTTCTTCTTTCTCTTCTTTTTCTTTTTTCTTCTTTTTCTGTCTCTGGTTTGTGTTTTCTACTTGACTTTCTTTCTTCTTTCCATTTTTTCTTGTCTCTTGTTTTCTTTCCTCTTCTTGACTTTCTTTCCTCTTGTTTTCTGTCTTTCCTCTTCTTCCCTTTCTTTCTCTTCTTCCTCCTCTTTCTTTTTTTCTTCTCTCTCCTTTCTTGTCCCTCCTCTACTCTCTACTCTCTTCTCCTTCTTCCTGACTTGTTCTTTTCTTGTTCTTTGCCTTCTCTCGTCGTCTCTCTTTCCTTCTCTTCTTTCCTTTCTCTTTTCCCCTCTTTTCTTTCTCTTTGTCTTTCTGATTCTTTCTTTCTCTGATCTTGTTTTTCTTTTTCTCTTCTTGTTCTTCTTCTTGTTCTTCTTGTTTCTCCTTTCTTTTCTCTTGTTTTTTCTTGTTCTCTCTTCTTCTTTTCTTTCTTCTCTTCTCTGATTCTTTTTCTCTGTCTCTGCTTCTTTCTCCTATTTCCTTTTTCCTCTCTTTCTCTGATTCTTCTTGTTTTTGTTCTGATTCTTGTTCTTTCTGACACTTTTTCTCTTCTTTTTCTGTTCTTTTTTCTTTCTGTCTTTTCTCTTTTCTTCTCTCTGATTCTTTTCTCTGATTCTTTTCTCTTCTTTCTCTTTTCTTCTTCTCTGATTCTTTTCTCTTCTTTCTCTTTCTCTCTTTATTTCTTTTTGTCGATTTCTTTTGTTCTCTGTTCTTTTTTTCTTTTCTCTCTCTTTTCTTTCTCTTCTTCTCTTTTTCTTCTCTCTTTCTCTTTCTTCTCCTCTCTTTTTTGAGTTCCGGAGTGGTAGAATGTGCATTTGTCTTTCTATACGAGGACTCCTTCTCTTTCTCTGACTCTCTCTTCTCTCTATTCTCTCTCTTCTCTTTTCTTTTCTTTCTCTGCTTTCTTTTTCGGACTTCTTTTTCCTTTTGTCTTCTTTCTCTTCTTCTTTCTTCTTGTCTCTGATTCTTCTTCTCTCTCTTCTGGATTCTTTTCTCTTTCTCTTTTCCTTCTTCTTCTGTCTCTTATTCTTTTCTCTCTCTTTTCTCTTTTTTCTTCCTCTTTCTTTCTTTTTTGACTGGCATTTTCTCTTTCCTCTTCTTTTCTCTGTCTCTTCGTCTCTTTTCTTTTTCTCTCTTCTTTCCTTGGATCTCTGTTCTGTTCTTTTTGTCTTCTCTCTTCTTTCTTTTTCGGTGGGGAGGAATAGGGAGTCTGTCTTCTCTTTTCTTCTCTCTTCTTTTCTTGTTCTTTTTTTCTCTCTTCTTCCTTTTTCTTCTCTTGTTCTGTCTCTTTTCCTTTCTCTTTTTCTTGTTCTTTCTCTTTTCCTTTCTCTCTTCTTTTTCTTCTTCTTTTTCCCTCTTCTCTCTGTCTTCTTTTTCTCTCTTCTTTCCCTTTTCTCTCTTCTCTGTCTTCTTTTTCCCTCTCTTTTTCTCTGTCTACTCGATAGTCTTTCTCTTGTCTCTTGTTCTTTTTCTTCTTCATCTCTCTTCTTCTCTTTCTCTTCTCTCTCTCTTCTCTCTCTTCTTCCTCTCTTTTCTCTTGTTCTTTTTCTCTCTTCTCTGTCTTTGCCTTCTCTGACTCTTGTTTTTGTTTTCTCTCTTTTTTTTCTCTTTCTTTCTCCTCCTTCTCTCTTTTTCTGGCTCTAGTTTTTTTCTTCTCTTGTTCTTCTTCTCTCTTGTTCTTCTTTTTGTTCTCTTTATTGGTACTTGTTCTTTCTTTCTTTCTCTTCTGTCTCTTCTCTTTCTTCTTCTTTGTTTTTCTTTCTTTTCTTGTCTCTTGTTCTTTCTTTTCTTGTCTCTTGTTCTTTCTTTTTCTTTGTCTTTCTTCTTCTTTGTTTTTCTTTCTTGTTCTTTCTTTTCTCTTGTTCTTTCTTTTTCTTTGTCTTTCTTCTTCTCTCTGCCTCATTTCTTTTTTTTCTTGGTATTTTCTTTCGAAGTCTTCTTTCTTCTTTCTTTTCTTTCTCTTTCTTGCTTTCTTTTTCTTCCTCTTTTTCTTGTTCTTCTGTCTTTCTTTCTCTTTTCCTCTTTCTCTCTCTCTTCTTTCTCTGACTCTTTCTTCTCTCTCTCTCTTCTCTTGTTCTTTTTCGGCCTTCTCTCTTGTCTTGTTCTTTTTCGTACTTCTCTCTTCTCTCTCTCTTCTTCTTTCTCTGACTCTTTCTTTCTGTTCTCTCTCTTTTCTCTTCTTTCTCTTTTCTCTTCTTTCTCTTGTTCTTTTTCTGATTCTTGTTCTTTCTCCTCTGTCTTCCTCTCTTTCTCTCTTCTTTCTTCTTTTTCTTCTCTCTTTCTTCTTTCTTTTCTCTCTTCTGTTCTTTCTTCTTTCTTTTCTGTCTTTTCCTCTCTCTCTTCTTCCTCTCTTTTCTCTGGTTCTTTTTCTGATTCTTGTTCTTTCTCCTCTGTCTTCCTCTCTTTCTCTGCTTCTTTTTCTTGGTTGGATTTCCTTCCCTTTCTCCTCTGTCTTCCTCTCTTTCTCTTGTCTTTCTCTGATTCTTGTTCTCTTTTTTCTCTTCTTCTTCTCTTGTCTCTTTTTCTGATTCTTTCTCCTCTTTCTTTTTCTTTGGTATCTTTTCTCTTGTTCTTTTTCTGATTCTTGTTCTTTCTCCTCTGTCTTCCTCTCTTTCTCTTTCTCTTGTCTCTCTTCTTCTCTTGTCTCTTCTTTTCATTTCTTGTTTTTTTCTGGCACTCTCTTTCTCCTCTTTCTCTTCTTTTTCTGATTCTTGTTCTGATTCTTCTTCTTCCTCTTTCTTCCTCTCTTGTTCTGATTCTTTCTCTTCTTTCTCTTTTCTTCTTCTCCTTGTCTTCTTTCTCTCCTCTCTTTCTTTCTTTCTTTCTCTGTCTCTTTCTCTCTCTTTTCCTCTCTCTCTGTCTCTTTCTCTCTCTTCTCTCTTCTGTCTTCTTGTTTTCTCTCTCTCTCTCTCTTGTTCTCTCTTCTCTGTCTCTGTCTCTTTCTGATCTTTCCTCTCTCTTTCTCTTCTTGTTTTCTGTCTTCTTTCTCTTCTCTCTCTTTCATTCTTCCTCTTCTTTCTCTATTCTCTTCTCTCTCTTGTCTCTCTTTCTTTCTTCTTTCTGTTCTCTCTCTCTTCTTTTTTCCTCTCTTTGCTTTCTTCCTATCTCTTCTCTCTTTCTCTTTTCCTTCTTTTCTTGCTTGCTCTTTCTTTCTCTTCTCTCTTTTCTTTCTGTCTCTCCTCTCTTTCTTTCTCTTTGTTCTTCTTTTTTCTTCTCTTTTCCCTTCTCTCTTTCTTTCTCTTCTGTCTCCTTCTCTCTTTCTCTCTCTCTTTCTCTCTTCTGTCTTTCTCTTCTGTCTTTCTCTTCTCTCTCTCTCTTCTTTCTTTTCTGTCTCTTCTTTTCTCTCTCTTTTCTGTCTCTTTCTTTCTCTCTTCTGTCTTTCTCTTCTGTCTCCTTCTTTCTTTTCTGTCTCTTCTTTTCTCTCTCTTTCTTTGTTGATTCTTTCTTTTTCTTTTTTTTTTCTAATCTCTTCTTCTCTCTCTTCTTGGTTTTTTAGGAGGACTGAGTTCTTGTTTTCTCGTTCTGAGTAAGAGGATGGTAGTCTTTTGTCTTTTTTCTTCTCTCTGCTTTCTCTCTTTCTTGTTGTCTGATTCTTGCTTTTCTCTGTCTTTCTCTCTTTTTCTTCTCTTTCTCTGATTCTTGTTCTGATTCTTTGTCCTCTCTGATTCTTTCTTCTCCTCTCTCTCTGAAACTCTTTCTTGTTCTTTCTTCTCCTCTCTCTTGTTTGTTTTCTGTCTTCTCTGTCTCTTGTTCTTCTGTCTCTTGTTCTCCTTTCCTCTCTCTTGTTTTCTTCTCTGTCTCTTGTTCTTCTTTGTTTTCTTCTCTGTTCTCTGTGTCTTGTTCTTCTCTTGTTCTTCTTTGTTTTCTTTCTTCTCTGTCTTTCTCTGGTTTTTTGACTGGTCCTTTCTTTCTTTCTTCTCTCCTCTTTCTCTTCTTTCTTTTTCTTCTCTCTCTCTTTTCTCTTTCTTTCTCTTTCTCTCAGATTCTTGTTCTCTTCTCTCTTTCTGACTTCTTTTCTCTTCTTTTTTCTTTTTCTTCTGTGTCTTCTCTCTGATTCTTCTGATTCTCTTTCTTTTTTCCTCTGTCTGTTTTCTCTTGTTCTTTCTTTTTCTTTCTCTCTGTCTTCTCTTTCTTTCTCTCTTCTTCTTTCTTTTTTCCACTCTTCTTTTCTTGTTTCTGACTTCTTGTTTCTCTTCCTTCCCTTCTTCTCTCTCCTTATTCTTTCTCTTCCTTCTCTTTCTTTTTTCTTTCTTTTTCCTCTTTCTTCTTTCTGACACTTGTTTCTCTCTTTCTTCTTTGTCTTCTCTTTTGTTCTCCTCTTTCTTTTTTCTCTCTCTTGCTTCTCTTTCTTTTCTTTCTTGTTCTTTCTTGTTCTTTTCTTTTCTCTTTTCTTTCTTGTTGTTTTCTTTCTCTTTCTTTTCCTGTCTTTTTCTCTTTTCTCTCTCTCTGACTCTTTTCTTTCTTCTTTCTTCTCTTTTCTTGTTCTTTTTTCTTCTGTCTTCTTCTTTCCTTCGACCTGCCCTTCCCTTTTTTTTCTCTCTTTCCTTTCCTTCTCTCTCTTCTTTCTCTGTCTCTTCTTTAATTGTTTCTTTTTTCTTTTCTTCTTCGTCTTTCCTTCTTTCTTCTCTTTTTCTTTCCTCCTTGCTTTCTTCTCTTCTTGCTTCTTTTCTTTGTTTTGTCTCTTTTCTTTTCGATCTCTTCTTTCTTTCTCTTCTCCTCCTTCTCTTTGTTCTCTTGTTCTTCTTTTTGTTCTCTTTCTCTTTCTTTTTCTTCTCTTTCTCTTTTTGTTTTTCCTCTTTTTTCTTTTCTCTTGTTCTCTTCCTCCTCTTTCTTTTTCTTTGTTTTCTGTCTCTTTCTTTCCATCTTCTTCTCTCTTCTCTCTTCTCCTTCTCTCCCTCTTCTGTCTCTTTCTTTTTTTTTCTTTCTTCTCTCTCTTTCTTCTGCTTCTCTTTCTTTCCTCTCTATTCTTTTTTCTTCTCTATTCTTTTTTCTTCTCTTTCTTGCTCTTTTTTTCTCCTGTCTTTCTTCTTCCTGTCTTCTCTCTTCTCTTTTTGTCTCTTTCTTTCTTTTTTCTCTACTCCTCTCTTTCTTCTTCTTCTTTTCTCTCCTCTGTCTCTCTCTCTCTTCTGTTTCTCTCCTCTTCCCTTCTTTTTTTGTTTGTTTGGATAGCTTCGGTTTTCTGCTTCTTTCTTCTCTCTCGACTCTCTTTTCTCTTCTCTCTGTTCTTTCTTCTGTTTCTCCTTCTCATTTTCTCTCTGCTCTTCTGTCTTCTCTTTTTCCCTTTCTCTCTTCTCTTTCCTCTCTGTCTTCTCTTTTTCCCTTTCTCTCTTCTCTTTCCTCTCTCTTTCTCTCTCTTCTCTTTTTCCCTTTGTTTCTTTTCTTTCTGTCTTCTGTCTTCTCTTTTTCTTGTTTTCTTTTTTTCCTCTCTTCTGTTTTTCTCTTTCTTCTCTCTCCTTCTTTTTCTCTTTGTCTCCTCTCTTTCTGATTCTTTCTCTACTTTTTCTCTTTCTCCTCTGTCTCTGATTCTTTCTCTACTTTTTCTCTTTCTCTTGTTCTCTTTTCTTTGTTCTTGTTCTCTCTCTGTTTTCTTTCTTCTCTCTCTTTCACTCCAAATCTCTCTTTCTGGTTTTGTCTCTTCTTTTCTCTCTCTTTCTTTCTCTCTGGTTTTGTCTCTTCTTTTCTCTCTCTTTCTTTCTGGTTTTCTCTCTTCTTTCTTTGACTTCCACTCTCTCTATCTGTCTCTCGATCTCTCCTTCTTTCTTCTCTCTCTCCCTCTGATCTCTCTTCTCTCTTTCTGTCTCTCTGGTTTTGTCTCTTCTTTTCTTCTCTCTCTCTTGTTTTCTCTTTTTTTCCTTTCTCTTTCTCTGACTCTCTCTTCTGTCTTCTGCTCTCTCTCTGTTCTTCTTTCTCTTCTCTCTTCTTTCTTTTCTCTTGTTCTTCTCTTTCTCTTGTTCTTCTTCTCTTTCTCTCTCTCTTCTCTTTTCTTTTGTCTTCTCTTTCTTGTTCTCTTTCTTGTTCTTGTCTTCTTTCTTCTCTTTCTTTGTCTTCTTTTCTCTTCTTTTTCTCTCTCTTTCTCTGCCACTTGTTCTTTTTCTTTGGTCTTCTACTTTTTCTTTTCTTTCTCTCTTCTTTCTGTTCTCTCTTTCTCTTTTCTTGTTCTTTTTGTTCTCTTCTCTTTTTTTGATTTTGACTTGGAAGTGCTTGCGTAAGCAAGGAGTTCTCTGATTCTTGTCTTTCTCTTCTCTCTCTTTCTGATTCTTCTTCTTCTTTCTCTTCTTTCTCTTCCTTCTTCTTCTTTCTTTTCCTCTTTCTGCTTCTCTTTCTGATTCTTCTTCTGATTCTTCTCCCTTCTTTCTTGTTTCTCTTCTTTCTTGTTTCTCTTCTTTCTTGTTCTGATTCTTGTTCTTGTTCTTCTTATTCTGATTCTTGTTTTTGTTCTTTGGTTTCATGAGATACTTTTCTGATCTCTCTTCTTCTTCTTCTCTTGTTTCTCTTCTGTCTCTTTCTGACACTTGTTCTGATTCTTTTTCTTGTTCTTATTATTTTCTTTTCGAATTCTTATTCTTTCTGATTCTTCTGATTCTTTCTGAGACTTGTTCTGATTCTTGTTCTGATTCTTCTTGTTCTGTTTTCTCTCTCTCTCTCTCTTTTCTTTTTTTTCTGCTCTTTCTGGTTTTCTCTCTTTCTCTTTGTCTGATTCTTTTTCTTTCTCTTGTTCTTTTTTCTCTGATTCTTCTTCTCTCTTGTCTTGTTCTTTCTCTGACTCTGATTCTTCTTCTCTCTTGTCTTTTTTTCTTGTTCTTGTTCTCTCTTCTTCTACTCTGACTCTTTCTTCTTCCTCCTTGTTTCTGATTCTCTCTTGTCTTGTTCTTTCTCTTTCTTCTTTTTTCTCTTTCTTCTTTTTTCTCCTCTTTCTCTTTTCTTCTTTCTCCTCTTTCTTCCTCTCTTTCTCCTTTCTTCTCTTTTCTTTCTTTCTCTTGTTCTCTTTCTCTTCTTTCTTTCTTTCTCTTTTCCTCTTTCTGCTTCTCTTCTGTCTCTCCTCTCTTTCTTTCTTGTTCTTCTTTTTTCTTCTCTTTTCCATTCGATCTTTCGATCTCCTCTTTTCTTTTTTTCTCTTCTCTCCTTCTCTCTTTCTTTCTTTCTCTTCTGTCTTCTTCTCTCTTTCTTGTTCTTCTTTTTTTGTTCTTCTGATTTTCTTCTTCTTTTTTCTATGTGAGTCGTTTTCTTTTTCTTCTTTCTTGTGCTTCTTTTTCTTTTCTGTTTTCCGGACAGTTCTTTCTCTTTGCAAAGTCCTTCTTTCGAATTTCTCGCTCTAGAAAAAGAAAGTTTGTGATTTCAGGGGAGTTCTTTCTCTTTTGCATTTCGCTTTGTCTCTTTTGTATCTATTTGGTCTCTTTTTTTTGTATATATAGAAAAGATTCCAATTTCAGAGGAGTTCTTTGTGTTCTTCTTCTTCTTTCTCTTCTCTTGTTTCTTCTTTCTTTTCTCTTGTTTCTTTTCTTGTTCTTCTCTCTTCCTCTCTTTCCCTTCTCTCTTCCTCTCTCTCTTTCTCTTCTTCATTTTCTTTCTTCTTCTCTCTCTTTCTCTTCTTCTTTGCTCTTCTTCCTCTCTCTCTTTCTCTTCTTCTTCTTTGCTCTTCTTCCTCTCTCTCTCTCTCTTTCTTTTCTCTCTTCCTCTTTCTCTTGTTCTTTTGTATTCTTTCTCTGGTTCTGGTTTTTTTCTTTCATCACCTTCTCTTCTCTTCTCTTTCCTCTCCTTCTCTCTCTTCTATTCGATCTTCGTATAGTCGATTATGACTAGATTAGTATTCGTGCACTTTCTCTACTCTGACTCTAGAAACCTTCTCTCTTTCTCTTTCTTTTTCATTCTTCACCTTTTTTCTGTCTTGTTCTTTCTTTCTCTTTCTTCTCTCTTTCTTTCTTTCTTTCTCTTTCTTCTTTCCCTCTCTCTCTTCTCCTCTTTCCCTCTCTCTCTTGTTCTGCTTCTTTTTCTGATTCTTCTCTCTCTTCCTCTCTCTCTTCTTGTTCTTTCCTTCTCTTTCTCCTCTTTCTCTCTCTGCCTGCTTCTTTCTTTTTCTCTCTTCTCTCTTATTCTCTCTCTCTTCCTCTGATCTCTACTCTCTTCTCTCCTCTCTTCTCTACTCTCTGACTCTCTCTGACTCTCTTCTGTGTCTCTCTCCTCTTTCTCTTCTTCTTCTCTCTTCTTGTCTTGTCTTGTTCTTTTTCTTCTCTCTTGTTCTCTTCTTTTCTTTTCTCTCTTCTTTTCTCTCTTTCTTCTTCTTGTTCTTCTTTTGTCTTGTTCTTCTCTTTCTCTTGTCTCTGATTCTTCTTCTTTTTCTTCTTCTTTTTCTTCTCTTCTTTTCTCTCTCTCTTTTCTCACTTTCCATCTTTGTCTTCTTTTCTCTCTTTTTCTCTCGATCTCTCTCTTCTCTTTCTTGTTCTTTGTCTTGTTTTCTCTCTTTTTCTTTTCTTCTGATTCTTTCTTTTTTTTCTTCTCTCTCTTCTTTTTCTGTTCTCCAAGTCTCTCCTCTCTTCTTTCTCTCTGATTCTTTTTCTTTTCTTTTTTCTTTCTCTTTTTCTTCTCTCTTTTCTTTTCTCTCCCTTTTCTTTTCTTTTTTCTCCTCTTTTTCTTTCGGACTTCTTTCTTCTCTCTCCTCTCTTCTTTCTCTCTGATTCTTTTTCTTCTCTATTATCTTCTCTCTCCTCTTCTTTTTCTTTCTCTCTCTCTCCTCTCTTCTTGTTCTGCTTCTTTTTCCTCTCTCTCTGATTCTTTTTCTTCTCTTTCTCTTCTCTGTCTTTCTTCTCTCTTCTTGTTCTTCTCTCTTTTTCTTCTTCTTTCTCTTCTGTCTTCCTCTCTTGTTCTTTTTCTTTTTCTGTCTCTTGTTCTTTTTCTCTCTCTCCTCTTCTCTTCTCTTTTCTCTGGTTCTTCTTCTTTTTCCTCTCTCTCTTTGTTCTCTGTCTCTGATTCTTTTTCTTCTTCTTTTTCTTGGTTGGAGTGCCTTTTCTTTCCCTTTCCGCCCACACCTGTGTCGAGTGGATCGTTCGACGCCTGCCTCTGGCATCGATTTCTTCTTGGAAGCAGTTTCATAGGCGACCGCACGGCCGCTCCCTAATTACTAGACCAACCCGCAATAATAATTCCATAAACTCCTAGGGAAGAAATGGCAAACAAATAAAGTATTCCAATGTTCGGATCTGACAATACCATACCATAATCAAAAGGTACAACTGCCCGAGCGACCAGACTTAACATAAATGTTCCTACCGGAGCCATTCGAAAGAGGGAGAAATTGGCACTACTTGGTGAAATGGGTTCTTTGAGAATCAATTTCAATCCATCTGCAATAGGTTGTAACAATCCAAATGCTCCTACAACATCCGGCCCCTTTCTCCGTTGGACAAAAGCCATGACTTTTCGCTCTGCTAAGACCAAAAAGGCGACTCCTAGTAGGAGTGGTAGAATGATTCCAAGTATTTGAGCTGGTAGAGCGATGTACATTTTTGCTTGGCTATTCCGGATCTGCTGGAACCAATCCGGATAGGGACAGTTTGGACCCTTTCTCGAAAAGATTCTGAGAAGAGTGGCTCTTCTGAGTCTGCTCATCTCGTCTCACTTCTTTGGCCTCATCTAGGTCCCAGGCCCCTTTCCCGTATAGACAGGGACTAGTGGGAAAGTGGGAGAGTGCCTTGACTTCTGTGAGGTTCTTAGTCGCGGCCCTCGCCATGCGTCGACTCTCCGGAATTCCCTTTCCATCTATAGCAGAGACAGCCCTGAGTCCTAGGAAGCCTCTTTCTTCTCGGTCCTTCTTTCTTTTCTTTTCTTTTCTTCCTCTCTTTCTCTTCTCTTCTCTGTTTTCTCTTTTCTCTTTTCTTTCTTCCTCTCTTTTTTCCTCTTTCTGCCTTGGCTCGGATTCTTCGATTTCTGGAGACATCCTTTTCCCTTCTTTTTTTTCTCTCTTCTCTTTCTGCTTCTTTTTTCTCTTTGGTTCTTCTTGTTTTCTTTCTTTGTTTTCTCTGTCTCTTTCTTCTTCTTTTCCTTTCTCTTTTTCGCTTTCTTCTTCTTTCTTCTCTGTCTTTCTCTGTCTTCTTTTCCTTCTTCCTCTCTATCTCTTCTTCTTCCTCTCTTTCTCTTCTTCTTCTCTCTCTTTCTTTTCTGGTTTTTCTCTCTTCTCTGATTCTTTTTCTTCTTCTGCTCTTTTTTTCTCTCTTCTCTTCTTTCACTTGTTCTCTGTCTCTGAGTCTCTTCTTTTTTCTCTCTTTCTTCTTCTTCCTCTTTCTTCTCCTTTTCCCTTCTTTTTTCTCTCTTTCTTCTTCTTCCTCTTCTTCCCTCTCTCTCCTTTCTTTCTTTCTCTTCTTGTTCTTGTTCTTTCTCCCGCAGCTCTTCGCCTCTAGCGAAATGCAAAGCCTTTCTTTCTCTTCCATCTGCCACTGGGAAGGGAGCATTCCCTTCCCAGATCCTAGTCGATAGGGAGTTTGGGAGAGGGAGTTCTTGTGATTAGTGATTCCCAGGCTTTCCTCTTTTTTCCTTCGACCTACGGGCCTTCGCCCTAGTTTGGGATTGGATTTTCAGGGACTTCGGAATGAGAGAAGAAAGAGCCGCTCTACCATGTCTTTCTATTTGCTCCTGGAATTCGACAGATGGGTCTCTTTGTTTTTGTTTTTGTTTGATGGAATCTTCTCTTAGACAGATTTGTTGGTCTTTCGATTTTCTCCTGGAATTCGAAGGGGTGCTGTTCTTTGTTTTTGTTTGCTGGCATCTTCTCTTCTCTCTGCTCTTGACACTTTCCTCTTTCTCTTCTTTTCTCTCTGATCTTGACACTTTCCTCTTTCTCTTCTCTCTTCTTTTTCCTCTCTTTCTTCTGTCTTTCTCTTCTCTGAGATCTTAGACAGCCTTTCTGTCTTCTCTTCTCTTAGACGGATTTGTTGGCATCTTCTCTTGTCTTCTCTTAGACAGCCTTTTTGGTCTCTTTGATAGCAGGAAGTTCTGCCTTTCTGGCATCTTGTCTTCTCTTAGACAGCCTTTCTGGAATCTTGTCTTAGACGGATTTGTTGGAATCTTCTCTTGTCTTCTCTCTGCTCTTGACACTTTCCTCTTTCTCTCTCTTCTCTCTTCTTTCTCTGATCTTGACACTTTCCTCTTTCTCTTCTCTTAGACGGATAGACGGATTTGTTGGAATCTTGTCTTCTCTTAGACAGCCTTTCTGGAATCTTCTCTTCTCTTCTCCTCTTGTCTTCTCTCTGATCTTTACACTGGCATCTTCTCTCTGATCTTTACACTGGCATCTTGTCTTCTCTTGTCTTCTCTTCTCTTAGACAGACTTTTTGGTCTCTTTGATAGCAGGAAGTTCTCCGAAAGTATGAAAAGCAGGAGGACTTTGGACCATCCATTCGAGTGTGGTGGAATTCTCTTCGACGGCCCAAGGACTTGGAGCACATCTTTGGTTCTTTCCGCTGCTTAAAGTGATTGCTACGACCACGAAGAAAGCACAAATGCCGACTACGGATATATAAGAGCCAAAACTGCTAAGGGCATTCCATCCCGCATAAGCATCTGGATAATCTGGAATGCGACGGGGCATGCCCGAAAGCCCTAAGAAATGCATAGGAAAGAATGTGAGATTGACTCCGAGAAAGGTGATCCAAAAATGGATTTGACCTAAAGTTTCCGGATAGGTCCGACCAAAGATTTTCCCGACCCAATAGTAAAATCCTGCAAATAAAGCAAAAACGGCTCCCATAGAAAGTACATAATGGAAATGGGCCACCACATAATAAGTATCATGTAGAGCAATGTCTAGGCCAGAATTCGCGAGAACGATTCCAGTCAGTCCTCCTATGGTGAACAAAAAGATGAAGCCCACAGCAAATAACATGGGTGTCTTGTATTGTATCGAACCGCCCCACATGGTCGCGATCCAACTAAAGATTTTGATTCCAGTGGGCACAGCGATGATCATGGTAGCTGCGGTGAAGTAGGCCCGGGTATCAACGTCTAAGCCCACAGTAAACATATGGTGAGCCCAAACAAGAAATCCAAGGACGCCTATACTAATCATGGCATAAACCATGCCTAGATATCCGAAAACCGGTTTTCCCGAAAAAGTCGAAACGATATGACTTATGATACCGGATCCAGGCAGAATGAGAATATAAACTTCAGGGTGCTCCTCTCTTCTACTACTTCGACTAATAGAATCCAGGTGGACTATCTCATCGACTTCTCCCGTCTAAGGAAAGGGATCTAGTCCGCTTGCCAACCGAGTCCGCTTGTCAACAATATCTAGTCCGCTTGCCAACAATAAGGAAGAGGAACTGGAGTCATCTAGCATCATGATTTCGATTCGGAGACCATGGGACTCGTGGAGATCCAAATACAAGCTTCTCAGACTCACTGGATTTGTGAAGATGGCGTGGAGGAGGTCTTTGAACGGCATCAATCCTGCGTCTGAGTCTGATCTGAGCGGAGTCTGATCTGAGTCTGAGAGGGATGGACGAATGGAAGGGAAATGAGCCACTCTCCTTCCCTAAGCCTACTTCGACCGAAAACGGAACTGGGAGGTCCCATAGTCATTTCCTTTCCCATCTTGACTCACTTTCCGATTTCCAGCCCTCCACCACGATTTCGGAGAAGTGGTTGCGCGTGTAGTCTCTGAGGTTCCTACTAGACTGCTTGGATGTCCTTGGTTACCTGCGGATTCTGTCTGAGAGAGTCCATTTTGACTAGATCGGGCTTGGATTCGAAAAGCACTTAGGAAGCTAGTAGGCCTCCCTTCCTGCAGACCCTTCCAGCATATAGCGCAATGCGTATTCCGTATTCAGAGAATCTGAAAAGGGCCTCTAACCGAAGAACCAAAAGAGATGCTGGTATAATATGGGGTCTCCGCCTCCCGCAGGATCAAAGAAGGTCGTATTAAAGTTGCGATCTGTTAATAACATGGTAATGGCCCCTGCGAGTACTGGCAGTGATAATAAGAGGGGGAATGCTGTCACTAGAACGGACCAAACAAATAGGGGTGATCTATGCATAGTCATTCCAGGGCCACGCATGTTGGAGATAGTGGTTATAAAATTGATCGAACCTAAAATCGACGAAATACCCGATAGGTGAAGACTAGAAATGGCTAAATCGACGGCCCCTCCCGAATGGCTGGTAATACCACTTAAGGGCGGATAGACCGTCCACCCCGTTCCGCTCCCGACTTCGACTAAGGCCGAGCTTAATAGGAGCAAGAGACTTGGCGGCAACAACCAGAACGAAATATTATTTAATCGGGGAAATGCCATGTCCGGCGCACCGATCAGAATGGGCACAAACCAATTCCCAAAGCCTCCGATCATCGCAGGCATAACCATAAAAAAGATCATTAAAAAGGCGTGAGCCGTAATTAAGACATTATAGAGTTGATGATTCCCAGCAAGAATTTGATCCCCTGGGCGGGCTAATTCCATCCGAATCAGGACCGAAAAGCATGTGCCCATCACTCCGGCAATAGCCCCGAAAATAAAATAGAGAGTCCCTATATCTTTGTGGTTTGTGGAGAAGAGCCATCGACTTAGGCTTTGCATTCCTTCCAGGGCCTAGTCCAGCTGAGCATTAGCAGAGAGGACCGCAGACGGAGAAAAAAGAAAGAAGGAGGAGGCAGAATCCAGAAGGCAGAATCCAGAAGGAGGCAGAAAGAATCAGAAAGAAGGGAGCCCAGACGACGAAGAAGGAAGATGCCAGTCTCCCTTCTCTCTCGCCTATTCGACAACGAGGATCTCGACCCACGCGGATTCTTCGACTTGTCTGCTCTTCGCCACCTGACATCGACTTTCTAGACTTTCTATACTACATTCCCTGACGACAGAGTCTCGATTCCGTCCAGAATCTTTCTATACGTAATTCCCTGACAGGCCTTTTACCGGCTCACTCCTATTTCTCTCGATTCCGTCCAGAATCTTTCTATACGTAATTCCAATCTCTTCTTTTTTCGCTCGTGGAATCGGATGCCTTGACTTCTATCCTACGATCTCCTGCTCCAATCTCTCCACGGAATCTTTCTATTATATACCAATAGAGTGACCAGCTAGTAGATACCTTCTATAAGATACCTTCTCTTAGATACCAACATAGACCAAATAGACCAATAGAGTGACCAGCTAGTAGATACCTACATACTTCTATTATATACCATACCAACATAGACTAGCTAGTAGATACCTACATTATCTACCAGACTAGCTAGTAGATACCTACACTAGCTAGTAGATACCTACATTATCTACCAGACTAGCTAGTAGATACCAACATAGTGACCAGAAACCTGCCAGCCCTTTTCGGGCCTTCGGAGTCTCTGCACTAAGGGCATTCGATAGGAAAGGGACGACAACCAAATACGAACCTCCAACCTTCTTCCTGCTCTCTTGCCTCCAACCTTCTTCCTGCTCTCTTGCTTGAAAGAGGAAATGGACGACAACCAAAGAAGCTTTCCTTATTCTCTCTGTCTACTTGATTGCTGAGAGAATGGACGACAACCAAATGCTATTTCTCTTGTTCTCTTTCTTCTTGCTTCTTCCTCTCTTTCTTTTGTTCTTCTCTATCTATTCTCTCTCTCCTCTTCTTTCTGATTCTTCCTCTCTTTCATTCGACCTCTCGTTCTTTCAGAACCTTCTCTCTTTCTCTTTCTGCTGTGTTCGTTGACTCTAGTATTCGGGGAAATGGACGACAACCAAAAAAGGAAAAATAGCTAGTGAAAGCAGCTCGGAAAATAGACGACAACCAGATGAGACTGAAATTGGATCCCTTTTTTCTTTCTTTCCTTTTTCTGGTATTTGCTTCATGATCACGATTGATTGAGAAATGGACGACAACTCTTTCTCTTGTTTGTTTTGTTCTCTTGCTTTCTTGTTCTTCTTTCTTCTTGTTCTTCTCTCTGACTGGTTCTCTCTTTCCTCTTCCTCTTGGTCTCGCTCTTTCCGAACCTTCTTTCTTCTCTTTCTCTCCCTTCTTTCTTCTTTCTCTCTCTTTTGCACTCTATTCTTCTCTTTCTTGTTTGTTTTCTTTCCTTTTCTTCTCTCTTCTTTTCTTTCTCTTGTTTTCTCTCTTTCTTCTTTCTCTCCTCTTTCTCTCTGATCTTGGCACTTTCCTCTGTCTCTCCTCTATCTTCTGATCTCTCTTCTCTTGTCTTCTCTCTCGATCTTCTTTGTTGACAGAGAATGGACGACAACTCCTCTCTCTTTCTCTCTCTCTCTTCTCCTTGCTCTCTGTCTCTCCTCTCTCTCTCCTCCTCCTTCTTTATGCCCTCTTTCTTCTTTCTCTCCTCTCTCTCCTTCTTTCTTCACCGAGACCAAAACGTTGCTTTCTGCTCTCTCTGATCTTCTGCTCTTTCCTCTGTCTCTCCTCTCTCTCCTCATTTTCGAATAAAGAAAGGAAAGAAAACAAAGAAGAAAAAAACAAAGAACAAGGAAGAAAGAGAGAGGAGAAAAGAAGTCGGATTTGGTTCTCGTCCAGTCTTAGTAAACAAACAAGAAGAGAGAAAGAAGAGAGAGAAAGAAGAGAGAGAGAGAGAGACAGAAGAAAAAAGACAAGAAAGAAAGAAAGAATCAGAAGAAGACAGAAGAGAGAGAAAAGACAAGAAAGACTCAGAGAATCCAGAGAGAAGAGAGAAAAGACAAGAAAGAAGAAAAGAAGAGACAAGAAAGAATCAGAGAATCCAGAGAGAAGAGAGAGAGGAAAAAGAGAAAGAGGAAAAGAAAGAGAACAAAAAGAAAGAAAGAAGAAAGAGGAATAGAGAAAGAAGAGAGAAGAAGAGAAGAGACAGAAGAAAGAATCAGATCAGAAGAAAAGAGATAAGATGGAGTCCTACTAACCAAAAAACCAGTCCGAGAAAAGAAAGAGGAGAAAACAAGAGAAGAAGGAAAAAAGAACAAGAAAAGAGAAAGAATAAGGAGAGACAGAAGAAAGAAAACCAAAGGAAAAAGAAGAGAAAGAAGCAGAAGTCAGAAAAAGAAGAGAAAGAAGAAGAAAGAGAGAAAGAAGAAGAAAGAAAGAGAGAAAACCAGAAAGGAGACAAGAAAGAAGAGAGGAAGAAAGTCAGAAGAAGAAGAAAGAGAGAGAAAGAAAAAGAGAAGAAGAACAAGAGAGACAGAGAGAGAGACAGAAGAAGGAAGAAAGAAGAATCAGAGAAAGAAGAGAAGAACAAAAGAAGAAACAAAAAGAAAAGAGAAAGAAGTCAGAAAAAGAGAGAAAAGAGCGAGAATGGAAACATAATGAGATGGAATGAAAAATACATGAGCACTATTAGCCTAGCGTTGGGAAAGAGGTAGGGAATTCGAATCCAGGAGATAGAGATAGAATGCTGGTGGGAAAGAAAGCAAGAATGAAAAATACATGAGCACTATTAGCTTGGGAAAGAGAAACAGAGACAGAGACAGCGAACAATAGAAAGACAAGTACCAGTCCGAAAACAAACAAGAAGACAGAGAAGAAAGACAGAGAAGAAAGAAAGAGGACAGAGGAGAGAAAAAGTCCCCCTTTTGGGAAGAGAAAGAATCAGAACAAGATCGAGAACAAGAAAGGAGAGAGAGAGAAGAAAAGACAGAAGAAGAAAAACAAGAAGACAGGAAGAAAGAAGAAGAAAAGACAGAAGAAGAAAAAACAAGAAAGAGAGAAGAAAAAGAACAAAAGAAAGAAATCAAAAAAAGGAAAGACTAAAGAGACAAAAGAACGAAGTCCGAAAAAGAAAGTCAAGTTTTCTCTTTTTCATTCTTCTCTCTGATTCTAACACTTGTTTGTTTTCTTGTTTTCTCTCTGCTCTCTTCTTTCTCTCTTCTTCTCTCTTGTCTTTTCTCTCTTTTCTTCTCTCTGCTCTCTTCTTTCTCTCTTCTTTCTCTCTTGTCTTCTTCTTCTGCACTCTTTCTCTCTCGATTTCTTTTTTCTTTTTATCCTTGTTTTGTTGTCGTCCATTCCCTCGAACGAGAAGAGAAAAGAAAGACAGAAAAGAATCCTGTTTTCGTCCATTTCTCAGTCAATCGTGATCATGATGAGAAGCAAAAACCTGAAAAAGGAAAGAGAGAGGGAAGAAATAGAGTAGGATTTGATTGTCGTCCATTTTCCCTCAACGAGCTGCTTTCACTACCTATTTTTCCTTCTTTTTTCTGATTTTCTATTTGGATGGTTTGGTTGTCGTCCATTCTCTCCTCTCTTTCTTTGTTTTTCGTTTTTTTGGTTGTTTGATTTATTGTCGTCTCTTCTCTCAAAGATGGAAGTTTTGTTTTTTTTCTATTTGAAATTCGATATGGCATTTGTTTTCTTCTCTTCTGTTTGGAATTCCAATTTCCTGGGAAGTTCGTAGAATGTGGTTTGATTTTCTGCTTGTTTTGTTGTCGTCCATTCTCTGTCAGAAGAGAAGGAAGAGAGTAGAGTAGAGAGAGAGTGGACAAATCATCTTCTTTCGTTGTCTCTTTCTGCTTGTTTTCTTCTGTTTGGAATTGTCTTATTGGTTGTCGTCCATTCTCTCCTCTCTCTCTTTGTTGCTTCTTTTGTTGTAGCAAGTTTTTCTTTGTTTTGTTGTCGTCCATTCGGAAAGAAGGAAAGAAAGAGAAGAAAGAGACAGGAGAAGAAAGAGAAAGAAAGGAAGTCTTGTTGTCGTCCATTCTCATCAAAGAGGAGTCAGAAAGAAAAAAGAGAGACAGAAAGAGAAAGAAGAGAAAGAAGAGAAAGAAGGGAAGTTTGTCTTTTGTTGTTATTCTAGGGAAGTCTTGCTTTTGTTGTCGTCTAGTTGAGGGAAGTCCTCTTCTTTTCTTATCGTTTTGCTGTCGTCTAGTTGAGGGCCAGCTAGCACAGAAAGAATAAGGAGAACGGACCATAGGAAGTTGTCGTTCTCAAACAAGATTTCTAGGTTTTGAATCTGTTTTTCTTTCGTTTTTCTTCTTTTTTCACTCTCTTTTTCCTTCGACCTCTCGGTCTCGTTCTTTCAGAACCTTCTTTGGTTGTCGTCCATTCTTGATTCACAGGAAAGAAAGAAATAGGAAAAAAGAAAGATGGCAGAAAGAGAGAGAGAGAGAGAAACAAGAGAGAGAAGAAGAATTCGAAAAGCGTGAAAGAGAGAGAGAAGAAGAAGTCCGAAAAAAAGGAAAAAAAGGGATGGGAGGGGTCAACGTATATAATAGAATGATAATGAAAGAATACTCGTCATTGCCTATACAAAGAGAGATCTCCGTGAAGTGCGTATAGAAAGAGTGCATCGTGAAGTCATTGCGTATACGTATCTCAAGTCCGTGGGAATTTCGTAGTGAAAGATGAGACAGTCTGGGGCAGAAAAGGGACGGAAGTCATTGCGTATAGAAAGAAGAGTGGTCATTGCGTCCAGAGTGACAGAAGTCAGGCAAGGAAGTCATTGCGTATAGAAAGAGTGCATGCGGTCCTTGTGTGAAGGTGAAAGAAAGAATGAAATCGAGTCGGAAGTCATTGCGTCCAGAGTGAAAGAAGGAATTGCGTATAGAAAGATAGATCTTCGTCCCAAGAAATGGCTTTCCAGGAATGAAGGAGAGAAAGAGCTCCGTGAATCGGAGGAAAAGATGCTCCCAAATCCTTCTCCTACAGAAAAGATCGATTCGAAGATCTGGAATGGAATGGAATTGGGAAAGAATGGACGGAAAAGAAAGTCGGAAGTGATTACGTATAGAAAGGCGAGTCTTGGAATCGATCAAGATCTCCGTGAAAATAGGAAGCAAGGAAGAAAGATGAGGGACGGAATCCATCACAAGTCATGGAATCGAAAAGCTGTCTAAGGGAATTCCTAGGGAAAGTGCTGTCATTCAGTGAGAAGTCATTGCATAGTCATTGCGTATAGAAGAAGTCATTCCGAAATGGACTGGAATTCCCTATCGAAATCGAAGAAGAGACTCGGACTCTCTGCTTCTCCTCAGTCCCGAAACCAGTCCCTCTGAAAAAAGAAGGATTCTCTCCCTCTCATGCAAAAAAGAAGAGGAGAAAGAACAAGAGAAAGAGAGAAGACAGAAAGAGAGAAAGGAGAAAGAAGAGAGAAAGAAGAGAGAAGAGGAGAGAGCCAGAAAAAGAGAAAGAACAAGAGTTTTCAACCAGAAGAAGAGTTTTCACAAGAGTTTCCAAGAGAAAGACAGGAGAAGAAGAGAGAGAGAGAAGAAAGAGAAAAAAGAAGAACAAGAGAAGAAAAAGAAGAGGAATAGAGAGAGAAGAAAGAAAGAGAGAGAGAAGAAAGAGAGGAGAGAGAGGAGAAAGAACAAGAGAAAGAAAAGAAAGAGGAAAGAAGAGAGAAAGAAGAGAGGAAAGAAAAAAAGAAAGAGGAGAAAAGAAAGAGAGAGGAAAGAAGTCCGAAAGAAAAAGAAAAGTGGAAAGAAGAAAAAGAAGAGAGTTCTAAAGAGAGAGAGAAAGAGAAGAAAGAGAGAGAGGAGAGAGAGAAGAGGGAAAAAAAAGTTGCCAGAGTTTCCAGAGAGAAGAAGGAAAAAAGAAGAGACAGAGAGGAGAAAGAACAAGAACAAGAAACCAGAATCTCTCAATCTCATCCGAAACCAGAGTTGCAGAAGAGAGGAGAGAAAAGAGAGAGAAAAGAGAGAGAGAGAGAGAAGAAAGAGAGGAGAGAGAGCAGAAAGAACAAGAACAAGAAACCAGAATCTCTCAATCTCATCCGAAACCAGAAGAGAAGAGGAGAAAGAACAAGACAAGAAAGAAGAGAACAAGAAGACAGAGGAAAGAAGGAGGAAAGAGGAAGAAGAAAGAGAAAAAAGAAGAACAAGAAAAAGGAGAGAAAGAGAGGAAAGAGGAGAGAGAGAAGAAGAACAAGAGAAAGAGAGAAGAGAGGAAGAGAAAGAGAGGAAAGAGGAGAGAGAGAGGAGAGAGAACAAGAACAAGTGTCAGAGAAAGAGAGAGAGAGGAGGCAAGAAAACAAGAAAACAAGAAAACCAAAGAGAGAAGAGAGGAGAGAGAATAAGAATCAGAGAAAGAAGAGAAAAGAAGAGCAGACAGAGAAAGAAGAGAAAGCAGAGAGAAGAGAGAGAGAGAGAGCAGAAAGAGAAAAGAAGAGAGAGAAAGAAGAAAGACAAAGAAAAGAAGAGAGAAGAGAACAAAAGAGAAAGAGAGAAGAGAAAGAATCAGAAGAAAAAGAAAGAGAACAAAAAGAACAAGAACAAGAAGGAAGAAAAGAGAGAGAGCAGAAAGAAAACAAGAAGAGAGAGAGAGAGAGAGCAGAAAGAGAAAAGAAGAGAGAGAAAGAAGAAAGAAGAGAGAGAAAGAAGACAAAGAAAGAGAGAAAGAACAAGAGAAAAGAGAAAGAAAGAGAGAGAAAGAAAGAAGACAGAGAAAGAGAGAAGACAGAGAAAGAGAGAAGAAGAAGAAAGACA
The DNA here is from genome assembly GCA_036897885.1 of Plantago crassifolia. NCBI lineage: Eukaryota > Viridiplantae > Streptophyta > Magnoliopsida > Lamiales > Plantaginaceae > Plantago > Plantago crassifolia. The sequence continues at coordinate 13,689 of JAYMSM010000007.1, read as the reverse complement.
GGAGAGAAAAGAAAGAGAGAGAGAGAAAGAAGAATGAGAGAGAGAAGAAGAAGAAAACAAGAAGAAAGAAAAGAAGTAGAAGTAGAGACAGAGAACAGAGAGGAGAAGAGGAAAAGAAAGAAGAAAAACAGAAAGAGAAAAAAAGAAGGAAAAACTTACACTATCCAAAACACAAGAAAAAATACCGTGCTTGTGATTCCACATAGAAAACTCTTTTCGTCGATTTCAAGTGCATTTCTGAAATTCGAAAGGAAAAAAGACGGAAAAGAGGAAGAAAAACAAGAGAAGAAGAAGAGAGACAGAAAACAGAACAAGAAGAAGACAAAGAGAACAAGAGAAGGAAGAGAGAAGAAAGGAATCGAAGCCGAAACGAGAAAGGAAAGAAGAGAGAAGAGAGGAGAGAGAAGAAGAATCAGAGAAAGAAGAAGAATCAAAGAAAGAAGAGGAAAGAAGAGAGAGGAGACAAGAGAGAAGAGAGAGAAGAAGAATCAGAGAAAGAACAAGAAAAAGAACAAGAGAAAGAACAAGAGAAAGAAGAAGAATCAGAGACAGAAGAGAGGAAAAAAAGAAACAATCATATACCGAAAAAATAGACAAACAGGATTTTAGTAAGCAAATAGCAGAAAGTTCTGAAAAAAAGACAAACATATAGAAAAAAAAGAAAAATAGACAAACAAGATTGGACTAAGCAAATAGCAGAAAATGCTGAAAAAAAGACAAACATATAGAAGAAAAAAAGACAAACATATAGAAGAAAAATAGACAAACAAGATTGGACTAAGAAAATCAGAGAAAGAAGACAAAAAAGACCGAATCAGAGAAGAAATAAGAAAGAAGACAGAAGAAAGACTTCCAATCTCTAATCTCAGAAAGAGAGAGAAAGAGAGAAGAAAAGAATCAGAGAAACAGAAATCAGAGAAAGAAGAGAAAAAACAGGGGAAAAGAAAACAAAAGAGAGACAGGAGAGAGAGAGGAGAGAGAGAAGAAAAAGAGAAAACAAGAGGAAAGAAAAAAAAAACAAAAGAAGAGAGAGACAGAGAAGAGAGAGAAAGAAAAAAGAGTTTCAGAAGAGAAAGAACAAGAAGGAAAAAAGAAGAGAGAGACAGAGAAGAAGAAGAAATGTTTTGGTTTCAAAAATCATGTATGCTAAAGATAGGATCAAGGAGCTGGAGGAAAAGAGAAATCTAAAGAAAAAAAAGAAAGAATTATGGACCAGGGACACGTGCATTGAAAAGTCTATTTCTCGCGGCGTTGACACTTCTTATTTTTTGATCAAGAATAACGCAAAGTTTTGTGTAGCTTGGATGGGGGTTGTTATCGGTGGAAATATATTGGTGGATATATGGGGCATCGGGAAGGCTTTATTGACCCCACCGTTTAGGGGGTGAAAATGACTAAACACCTCGGTCAGTTGGTGTTACCTTATACGAAGAAGTTCCTTTTGATGGACTTAAAAGGAGAATCCTTCTGTAATTTTTTTGACAGTCGTGTCGACTTTACCTATAGGCGTCTCGGTCGTATAGGAAAGCTTTTTCTAGAAATAGAGCTGAGAATAGTCGAAAATGATTTTTGGAACAATATTCACTTTCGTTTTAATTATAAGAATCTAGGTCTTTCTTTGAGTGTGCTTCGATTCCTAGAAAAATTGTACTAGCAGAACAAGCAAAATAAGGATAATATGGAGGTCAAAACAGAAGAAGAAGAATTAGAAAAATGGATCAAAATCAAGGAAAAGTTAGAAAAGGAAGACAGGGAGCGTAAACTGGTTTTTGCAAAAAGAGCTATATTACTAGCATCAGCTAGTAGTGAAAAGCGAAACAGAAGGAAAAATCAAATAAACGAAATAAGTCAAAAAATCCCTAAGTGGGAATACAAGTTAATCACCGAATTAGAACAGCAAGAACTTGTTGAAGAAGTGGCAGAAGATTTTGAAATTCGTTCAAGAGAAGCCAAAGAGGTAGTGGTTTTTAAGGCTATCAAAGAGGATAAAGACGATCCGGATCAAATCGAAGAGCTGACTACGACCCGCTATTTAGAACAACCAGACTTTGATCGAGATATAATCAAGGGGTCCGTGCGGGCGAAAAGGCGAAAGGTAGGGGTTTGGAAAGTCTTTCAGGGAAATGCGCATTCTCCGCTTTTTCTTTCTCGAATCAAAAAATCCATTCTCTTTTCTTTACCAGCTAAAATGTTTGAATTAATTCAATCTTCTATTAGAAATAGGGTTCGGAAAGGAGAAATAGTAGAGTCTCTAAACGAACAAACAAAAAGAGAAGAAAATAGAATAGAAATCGAAGACGAAGAAGAGCTGCAGATCCTCGAGGAGGGGGATCGAATCAAGATAGCAGAGTCTTGGGATAATTTCCATCCCTATGCACAAGGAATAAGAGCTGGTTTGTTACTAATTCAATCGATTTTTAGAAAATATATTCTATTACCTTCATTTAGAATTGCGAAAAATGTGGGTCGGATTTGCCTATCCCAAGGTCCTGAGTGGTCTGACGATTTTCGGGAATAGAAGAGAGAGCTTCATATTATATGTACTTACAGTGGTGTTCCGTTATCAGAAACCATTAGTATTTAGTATATTAATAGTAGTAAAAACTTGGATATAACCCTTACTCACACAAATAACAAAATCCAGAAAAAGAAGAATAAATCGAAAGTAGACGAAGAACAAAAACAAAGAACAGAGAAAAGAAAAAACAAAGAACAGAAAAAGACAGAAAAGAAAAAAGATTCTGACGGAACAGAGAAAAAAGAGGGAAAGGAAAGAAGAAGAGAAAAAAAGAGAAACAGAGAAGAGAGACAGGAAAAAAGAAAGAAGAAGAAGAACAAGAATCAGAGAGAAAGAGAGAAGAAGAAAAAGACAGAGAAAGAAAGAGAAGAAAAGAGAAAAGAAATCAAAAGAAAAAGAAAGTACCAGTCCTAGAAAGAATAAAAAGAAAGAAGACAGGAAAAAAAAGAAAAGAAGAATCAGAAAAAGACAAGAGAAAGAAAAAGAGATTCCCAGTATCTGCTCTGAATTCGAGAAGAAAACGAAGGAGAGAAAAGAAGAAGGAGAAGAAGAAAGGAAAAACGACCTTTCCTTTTGAGTCTACGAATTCGAAAGAACAAGAAAGAGAAACAAAAAAGAATCAGAAAGAAGAGAGAGAGTAAAGTAAGAACAAAGAAAACAAAAGAGAGAGAAGAAGAGGAAGAGAGAGAAAAGAATCAGAGAAAGAAACAAGAACAAGAGAAAGAGAAGAAAGAGAGAGCAGAGAGAACAAGAGAGAGAGGAAAGAGAAAGAACAAGAGAGAAAAGAAGGGAAAAAGGCCTTCTTTGGGGATTCCTTCTTCGGAGAACCGGGAAACAAGAAAGAGAGGACAAAGAATCAGAGAGGACAAAGAATCAGAGAGGACAAAGAATCAGAGAGGACAAAGAAATAAGAAGGGAGAAGAAGAAATCGGAGGAAGAAAGAGAACAAAGAAAGACAGAAAAAGAGAAAACAAGACAAGAGAAAGACAGAAAAAAAGAAAACAAGAAAGAATCAGAAAAAGAATCAGAGGCAGAAAAAGAACAAGAAGAAAAATCAGACAAAGAAGAAAACAAGAAAACAAGGGGCAGAGGAGAGAAGAAAGAGAAGAGAGAAAAGAAAGAGAAGAGTAGTAAGAGAAAGAGAGAGAAGAAGGAGAAAAGAAAAAAACAAGTGAAGTGTCAGAAAAAAAGAAAGAGAGAAGAGAGAACAAAGAAGAAGAAAAAGTCTCAAATAAGAATCAGAACAAGAATCAGAGAAAGAGAGAGGAGAAGAAAGAGAGAAAGAGAAAGAAGAATCAGACAAAGAAGAATGAAAAAAGAGAAAGAATAAGGAAAGGGAAAGAAGAGAGAGAGAGAAGGTTCGGAAAGAACGAGACTTAGAGGAAGAAGGAGAAAAAGACAAAGAGCACTGGAGGTCCTCCTAACAAGTACCAACAAAAAAGGAGAATGCGTAGAAAGAGAAAGAGCAGAGAGGAAAAAACAAGTGTCAGAAAGAAGAACAAGAAAAGAAACAGAGAGCTCAGAAAGAGAGAACAAAGAAACAAGAAAAGAGAAAGAGAGGAGAGAGGGAAGAAAAGAAAGAAACAAGAAAAGAGAAAGAACAAGTGTCACAAAGAGAAGAGAGGAGAGAGAGAAGAAAACAATAGAAAAAGAAGTCAGAAACAAGAAGAAAGAGAGAAAGAGAGAGGAAAAGAAAGAGAGAGATCAAGAAAGGAGGAGAGAGAAGAGACAAGACAAAAGAGACAAGAGAGAAGAAAAAGAAGAATCAGAGACAGAGGAAAGAGGAGAAAGAACAAAACAAAGAAAAAGAAGGCGGAGAAGAGAAAGAAAAAACAATAGAAAAATAGAAGAAACCTCCCCGGCATGCATCTACTGCTACACAGCTAGTACACAGTTTTTACTCAATCAAGGAACCAGGGAAAAGCCTGAAAGAGAGAACAGAATGATATCAAAAAGACCATTGTAACCAGTCTGATCAGAAATGAACGCACAGGCTTTGCAGTCGGAAAGGCAGATAGAACACAATGCTGCAAAGCCTACTCAGTGACCAAGAGAAAGAAGAATACGAATAGCGAACAGAAAAAGAATACAAAGGATCCTACACCAGCCCAGACCTACGATCTACCTTAAAATTGGCTACTAATTAGAAATCCAGTTCAAAGAGCTACCCAAAGACAATGAAAACCAAAAAAAAGAACCCGTGCCAGCCACCGTTTAACATACAACCATGAACCTTTTTCGAAAAGGAAGAGTTTCCTACTAACTACAATAATTATATTATTAAGAGCTAACTAATTAAAAAACTAGCTAAGTCAAAATATTCCTGTAAAAAAGAAATAGAAAATATTTTGTATACTTAACAATTTTTGAATGCAAATACTTTTCAACAATGGAAAAACTTTTAAACAAAGATAGATAGAAAACTAAGCTAAAAGAAAAAAAATATAGAAGGGAAAGAATTTAGAAAGAAAGAGAAAGGAGAGAACACAAAGAAGAAAGAAAAATACATAAAAAAGAGAAGAAGAAAGAAGAAGAAGAAAGAGCAGAAAGAAAAATCAAAAGAGAGAACACAAAGAAGAAAGAAAGGGAAAAATAGTGAATGGGAAGAGAGAAGAAAAAAAGGAAAGGAAAAGCTATCAAAGAACCGAGGGCGGTGAACAAAGAGTCGACACTAAGGAGGGACCTTCTCACCAATCAGGGGCTGGGTCGAAAAACAGGATCTTTTGTAGTAAATAACATAGGAACTACCCGAAACAGAACGTAAAGCAGATATCATTATATATTGGCCTAGTTCTTCCTTATTAAAAAGTATCAACAGGCAGGTCGTGAATGAAGAACAAGAAAGAAAAGAAAGATCCAGTTGAATACAACGACTAGTAGAAACCTGGAAATAGGAGAGGGAACGGAGAAAGCAGAAGATAGAAATGTCCTCACCGAAAATCTTCTCTAAGAAAAGTAAAACAAAAAAAAATAGAAAACAAAGAAAAGAATGGAAAAAAAGAATGGAAAAGGAGAAAGAGAAAAGAAAGAAACAAGAAGAAAGAAACAAAAAGAAAAGATCAGAAAAAAGAGAAGGAGGAAAGAAAAAGAATCAGAAAAAAACAGAAAAAAAACAGAAAGAAGAAACAAAAAGAAAAAAAAGAATTTCCAAAAAATACTTTCACATGCGCTCTACGAACTCCCAGAAACGACCTAAAAATGACTCCATCATTCGAATACTTTTACACGAAAAAGAAAAAAGAAAACAAAGAAAGAGGAGCACTTGATTGAAGTATGTCTCACCTATTATTTATGTTTCACTTATTATGTCCAGGCCCGCGGAGGACACAAGCCTTTACACAACACAAGAAACCAAAAGTTGCATAGAAAAAAACCTCTTTCTCCCTCATATGAAAAAATTTGTCTCGGTGCTGCTTCAAGAAATCCATATCCAATAAGAAAGACTCCAGAAAGAACAAAAAGAATAAGAAGAGAAAAAAGAAAACAAGAGAAAGTACCAGTCCGAAAAGAAAAAAGGAAAGAAGACAAGAGAAGAAAAGAGAGGAAAGAGAGAAGGTGATGGAAGAACGAGAGAAAGGAGGGAAAAGAGAGAGAAGAAGAAAGAGAGAAAAACAAGAGACAAGAAAAAAAGAAAGAAAAACAAGAGAAGAAAAAAGAAAACAAAGTAAAGAATCAGAGAACAAGAGACAAGAAAGAGGAGAAAGAGAGGAAGAGAGGAAAGAACAAGAGAAAAAAGAAAAGAGAGAAGAGAGAGAGAAGAGACAGAGAGAGGAAAAAAGAAAGAAAAGAGACAGAGAAGAAAGAGAACAAGAGAAAAAAGAGAGATCGAAACGAGGAACGCGAGCTTTCCCACTAGTTTAGTAGATAGGTCAAAGAAAGAAAGGAAATGAGACGGGTTTTTCTTTCACTTTTAGGAAACAAGATTTTCTCGGCGAACCCTCTTGGGACTTTTGCTCTATTCCTCTCCTATATCGTAGTTTCGCCCTTAATACTAGGTTTGGAAAAAGACTTTTTATCCCATTTCCATTTAGGTCTGATTTGGATCTCCCTGTTGTTTTCATTTCTAGCGGCACCATTTCTTAGAAAAGAAAAAGAGGACGGTAGCATCGAGATCTATTTTTTAAGTCGGCCCTCTTTGCCGAAAATTCTACTTTTACAATTGGCCGGGTACTGGCTTCTCCAAGTCTCTTGTCTTCTTTTGGCTTTTCCAATTTCAGAACTTTTGTACGACTTCGGGCCCGGGGGAAGCAACCCGGGAACCTTTCTAATAGGCAGCCTAGTCTTAACTCTACTCTGTGCGATTCATTCTACTTCGTCTTTAGGAAGCCCTACAAGCACTAGCTTGCAAAATTTGACTACTTTACCCACATTATTGCCCCTAACCCTTTTTTGTACCTCTATTCAAACAGAACCATTTCATCTTCTTTTATTGATTGGCTATTTCTCGATCTTCCTTTCTATTTTTCCGATTTCAGTATCTGTTAGCGCAAAAGAGTGAAATCCGTCTTTCCATTTTTTATTCGAATATTTTCTATTTCTATTTTTCCATATTCGAATATTTTCTCTTAGATCTTAGAATTCGAATATTTTTCCATATTCAAATATTATACCATACCAGGCCTGAAATCCGTCTAACAATTACCAGCCCACAAAAAGAGTGAGAACAGTCTATCAATTTGATATTAGACCAGCATAGCATATCAGGCCTGAAATCCGTCTAACAATTTCATATATTTCATATTCTAATACCAGATATTAGAATACCAGCCCACAAATGATCTGCCAACAGAGGACCTCCCTACCGACTAGGCCCCGTAGAAAAGGGACACCCACGACTCTCTCCTACTTCCCTTTCCCTGTCCAAGTAAGACTTCTACTTCCCTGTCAAAGACAGAAAAAAAGAACAAGAAAGAGAAAGAATGGAATAGAAAACAGAAAGAAGAAAACAAGAAAGAAAAGACAGAAAAAAAGAACAAGAGAAAGAAGAGAATCGACAGAAGAGAGAGAAGAGAGAAGACCAGAGAAAGAAGAAAACAAGAAAGAAAAGACAATACAAAGAAAAAGGTAGAAAAAAGAGACAGAGACCGAAAAGATACAACAAGAAAGAGAGACAGCGAGAAAAGAAGAAAACAAGAAGCAAAATATTCCCTCGAAGTCTCCGGAGAGAAGAAACAAAACAAACAAGGAGACAAAAAAAAAGAGCCTCTGACTAGATCAGAGAAGGCCCCTTCGGGGGAGAGGAGGAGAAGGGAGGTGGGCCCCCTCTACTTTTGTTGTTACGAAGATTACTTAAGCACTTTGTTTTGACGAAGATTACTTAAGATTACTTAAACTTAAGCACTAATCATTTCACATACCAGTACCAGAGACTTTTCATTGCGCTAGATCGAAGTGATAGGATTCGAACCTATGACCCTCTGTACCCAAAACAGATGCGCTGACCAAACTGCGCTACACCTCGATCTAATCTATATTTCATCCTACTCAAATTAATAATTAATATTAATACATAGAAAATGAGTACAATTCGAAAAATAGTAGTACAAAATTAGTACAAAGTACAATTAGGACATAAAAATTTTTTTCAATTAGGGGAAAACCATGCCACCGAAAGGGGACCCCCTCGTATCCACTCAGCTTCTTATACCAACGCACGCGACCCACCGATCTTCTATTCCTTCCTACTCTATTCTATTCCTACGCCTTCCTACTAGATCTAGGAAATCTATCAAATGGAGTAGTAATAATAACCTTCTATTGGCTAGTGCAAATTCCCTAACTGGGAAGAATCCGTCGCCGAACCAGATTCTACGGCCCTACCTGGCCCCCTTTCCGTTATTGACCCAACACATACGAAACCTTCTCCGCCCTACTGGTGAAAGACAGCCTTTTACAATCTTTTCTACCCGAATACCCTAAGAAAGACCCTAAGAAAAGAAAGCGCTCTAGTCTAGCTTCTTTCTTCTTCTTTTCTCTACCTACCTGCTTTCTGGCTACTTTCCCTGTCTTTACTCGTACTTTCCTTCTATACTTGCTCCTTTCTCTACCTACCTGCTTTCTTCTTCTTTTCTCTACCATACCATACCATACCATATATACATAACAATACCCTATATACATATATGGACCAAAGCGGAACCATAGAGCACTGCCTATGATGACATCCAACCATGCGCCCCCGACAGCTAGGAAATCTTTTCGCCCTTGTCCAGATGATCTGGACCCCTGCCGTCTTTACGATGAAATCTCTCCTTATCGACCGTCCGGACCTTCCCCTTAGAATGAAAGCCAGACCAGTTGCCGACCAACCGCTTAGAGTAAAAGCTAGACCAGTTGCCGACCAACCGCTTAGAGTAAAAGCTAGCCAGACCCGTTACCGACCAACCGAAAAAAGTAAAAGCCAGACCAGTTGCCGACCAACCCCGCTGTGGTTCTATTGCATTCCCCTAGTCCGAGGCACTCCCGTAGTCCGAGGCATTCCCCTAGTCCGACGACTCTTTTGGGGCACTTGTTCCCGACGAGCGGAAGTTTTCCCGAAATACAAATTCCGTACAACCCGATTCGTTCCTTATTTAAGCTTCCACCCCCTTGATGTAGGCTTCGACCCCACCATTGAAAAAATACGGGTACGATCTTCGAAACGCCCCAGATGACCAAAGTGACTGTAGTTGGGAACCGATTTACAACCAGGCATACCAGCCCTGCTCCACCATACATAAATAACCAACAATATTGGGCCAATGAATAAGTAGAGAGCTTCCCTCCAACAGACTATACAGAAATACATACACAAATTCGACAGTACAAAAATAAATACATAAAGTCTAGAAGGTAGTACAGAAATACAAAACTAGAGTACAGAAATACATACAGAACTAGAGTAAGTACATAAATAAATACAAAAATAAGGCACGCAGCCACCGAAATCTTGACTTTGTAATTCGGTAGCGAACCCCCTTTTGAGGTTCATCGCCTGCCCGCGTCCCGGGGGACTCGGAAACAACCTACCCGGTCTCCAAACAACAAAAAAAAGAGAAACAACAATAGGAAGGTGGAGACTTCAAGTCCAGGCCAATTCCGTCACTAATCGAGAAACTCTCCACCGATCCCGACTTCTTCGTCTAGCACAAAGCTTTTTTGACCCTCGTAGCAATGCATTGCGCGGCGACCCCATTACTCAGTAGCCTAGCGACTCCAACCTCTTCCATCCCGAATGCTAGCAGACCTACCCCTTTACTATAGAGAAATAGAGAAGTCAAAAAAGGTTTCCAAGCCGAAACGCGATAGAAAAGAGGCTCCCGTAGAAAGGGTCGCCCTGCAGACCATATGCCAAAGAGTACTTGCTTTCCCCAGATGCGCCGAGACTCCGGAGCTTCCCCCCACGTTCCCGGGGGACGCCCCAGAAAAGCAAGAATTCGAGAAGTCAGAAGAAAACAAAGAAAAGAAAAAGAAGTCAGAAGAAAAAAAAGAAAAGAAAGAAGAAAAAAAAGAGAAAGAGACAAAAGACAGAGTAGAGAGAAGAAGAAGAAAGAAAAGAATAGGAGAAAACAAAGAGCAAGAAAAAGAAAAAACCAGAAAACAAGAAAAAGAAGAAAGAACAAGAGAGAAAGAAAAGTCAATTGACGCATTTTGGATTGTCGTCTACAATCAACAAAGAACAAGAAAGAAGAAAAAGAATACAATTAGAAGAAGGAAGAAGGCCATTGCAATCTCAGTTAACAACAATAACAAAAAAGAAGGGTACGTGTATATATGTATAGAAAGTCAAAGAAAAATAAAGAAAGAACGGAACGAAACGTATACAATGGAAACACAATCCATCCACGAAAAATCCATAATCAGTCAACACTACCAATCTCGCCAACAGAATACAGGCGATAGAAGCAATAGATCGAAAGAGAATGGATCGAAAAAGAGAGAGAACAAGAAAGAGAAATAACTAGAAAGAGTAACGAATGGACTAACAGAAGATAGACCTAGACAAAGAAGAACAAAGAAAAAAAGAAAGAATCAGAGAAAAGAAGCAGAAAGAAGAGAAAGAATCAGAGAGACCAGAAGGAGCAGAAAGAGAAAGAATCAGAGACAAAGGAAAGAGGAAAAGACAGAAAGAAGAGACAGAAAAAAGAAAAAGAGAGAGAATCAGAAAAAAGAGAAAGAAGAATCAGAAGAAGACAAGAGAGAAAGATAGAAAGAGAAGATAGAAAGAGAAGATAGAAGAAAGACAAGAAAGAATAAGAAAGAAAGAAGGAAAAGAAGACAAGAGATAGAAAACAAGAGAGAAAGAGTTGTCGTCCATTTGGAAAAGACAGAGAATAGAAAATAAGAAAAAAAAGAGAGGAAAAAGGAAAAGAAAGACAAGAGAGGAGAAAATAAGAAAAATTTGGTTGTCGTCCATTCTCCAAAACAAACCATCGAGGAGAAAAGAAAAACAAACAAGAAGAAGACAAAGAAAGAAAAGAAAAAAGAACAAGATTTTGCAATCAAGATAGGATAGAAGAGGGGTTGTCCATTTCAGAGAAACACACAAATAAGGAAACAAGAAAGAAAACAGAACAAGAAAGAAGAGACAAAAAGAAGGGAGAGAATCACATTTAAGACATTAGAGGCAGTTGCGTATATAATACAGGGCTATCCAACCCTGCGGAAAACCGGCACAAAAAAGCAATCGAAACGCAAAGTAGAAAGTAGTAGTCGAAAAAAAAAGAATCAGAAAAAGAAGAAGCAGACAGAAGAAAGAAAGAAAGAAAGAGAGAGAAGAGGAAGAGAGAGAAACGAAAAGAAAAAAGAAAAGTGACAGAAGAACAAAAAGAACAAGAAAGAAGAAAACAAAGAAAGAGAGAAAAAGACAGACGAAATCAGAGAGGGAAAAGAAATCAAAAAGACAAGAAAGAACGAAAAGACAGAGAAAGAGAAAAAAAGAAGAAGAGAGAGAAGAGGAAAAAAAGAAAAGAGAGCGAAAAGACAAAGAGAGAAAGAAAAGAGAAGAAAGAGAAAAGACAAAGAAAGAGAAGGAGAAGAAGCAAGAAAGAGAAGAAAAGAGTTCCAGAAAGAAACAAGAAAAGAAGAAAGAAAACAAAGAAAGCAAAAGAGAAAGATAGAAAACAAGAAGAAAAAAGAAACAAGAATGTCCGAACAAGAAAAAAGAGAACAAGAGAGAAGGATACAAAAAAAGACAAAAAGAGAAGAAGAAAAAAGAAGGTTCGGAAAGAACTAGACCCAGAGAAAGAAGGAGCAAAGAGAACGAAAAAAAGAGGAAGAATCGAAACAAAAAACGAGAACCAGAAGTCAAAGGGAAAGACAGAAGAGAGAAGGAAATGAAAGAACGAGACCTAGAGCTCGAATGAGCAAGAATGAAAGAAGAGAGAAGGGAAAGAAAGATTATGGAAATAACCAACCCCAAAACGAAATATGAGCAAAAAAGAAACGAATGGAAATAGAGATAGGAGTCTCGAAAGAGAGTCCGTGGAAGGGCTACTAGGTCCTATCCGAATGAGTGAAGTCAGCTGAAAAAAAGCACAGACAATGCTTTCGTCCCCAAGCAAGAAACAAAGTCAAAATCTTTCTAATTGTAGAAATCGAGATGCCGTGAATGTGCTAAGTGGTATTTTAAAGTGAGATTTTATTTATTTAATAAATAATAAAGAGTAGAAAGCTTAGGTAGGATTACGATTACTAAGGAGAAGGCCTTTAATTTAATAAGGAAGGCTTCTTTTCGAAAACAAGATCAAAAAGGATGAAAAACAACTAAAATGGAAAGAAATTCCACCTTAACAAAAACCCATTTGGAAGGAATTCCCCCCTAAATGCACTGACAAAGAGGGAAAATGGGGTTCGAAGCCGTCTCCAAGAACAAGAAAAGGGAAGAAGAGAAAAGAATCAGAAAGAGGAAGGGAAAGAGAGAAGAGAGAATCAGAGGAACAGAAAAACAGAAAGAAAAACTTCAACTACAAAAAACCAAAGAAAAAAAGACCTTCCTTGTGATTACACATTCAAAAGATTTCACGTAGGTTTAAAGCACTTATTTCAAATTGGATAGAAAAAACTTACACGAAGAAAAACGAAAGAAAAAGAGACACCGCTTGTAATTCTACAGAAAAAGGGTTTTCGGAACTTTAAAGCGCATATTTGCAATTTGATAAGAATAAGACGCAGAAAAGAAGCAGGAAAACAAGAGAGAAGAAAGAGAAAGAAGGTTAAAAAAGAAAGAGATCGAGAGAAAGAAGGGAAAGAGAGAAGAGAAGAAAAAGAGAAAACAAAGAGGAATAGAGACAGAAGAAAAACAAGAAAAGAAAAGAGAACAAAGAAGAGAGAACAAAGAAGAGAGAACAAAGAAGAGAAAAAGAAGAACAAGAAAAGAAAAAAGAGAGGAGAGAAAAAAGAGAGGAGAGAAAAAAGAGAGGAGAGAGAGAAAAGAGGAGAGAAGGTTCCAAAAGAACGAGAGAGAGAAGACAGCGAAGAGAAAGAGAAGGGAAATCAGAGAGTTTCAAAGAGAGAGAAGGGAAAAGGCTTACAAAATAAAAAAAGGGAAGACCGAATACAAAGGAAGGACAAAAGGAGACTCCAACTTGGGTCAAAACGGACTCCGTCCGATTCCAAACAGAAAGGAGATTCAGAAAACAAAAATGGGACGTTTACCTAGGGGTCAAATCTACTCACACAGATTTCAAAGGGAGAACGTATGACAAAAACAAAAAAAGGGACTCCAGCATAGATGAAAAGTAACTCCTCCCATTGGCAAAGGGAGAGCAGATTCCATTTTGCAAACAGAGACTACAGCATAGGAAAAAATAGACCAAAACACTTGTCGAAGATACCAAAACAAAAAAAAAAAAAAAAAAAGAAAAATAAAATTTGAGGAGAAAAAGAATGAAAAACCCCACCCCAACCCACCTCCCATAATAAAAAAAAAATTAATAAAATTAAAAAAAAAACAAATATTTGTTTAGATGTTGAATTTGATTATAGTTCATTATAGTTTATTTGAATGTTGAATTTAAATAGTTAGTTAGGGAAGAAGAATGGTTATTGAAGTTTCGAAAACTTATTAAAGTCATTTTCATTAAATTGTAAAATTGGCGACTTTTTTACAATATATCAAATTTTTATTGATATCTGTCCTGAGAAAAACAATTTAGAAAGACCACTTTAATGTGGTCTTTTGAAAAAGACCA
>JAYMSM010000006.1:0-59181 GCA_036897885.1 Plantago crassifolia | reverse complement strand
AAAAAAAAAAAAAGGAGCTTTCATAAACCCGAAAAAAAGTAACCAAAGACAGGAGCCTTTCAGATTCTAAATAGAGAAAAAATAAGAGAAAATAAAGAGGAGAGACGAGAAAAGAAAACAAGACATAGAAGAACAAGAAAGAAAAAAAAGAAAAAGAAGAGATCGGAAAAAAAGACAGAAGCAAGATAAGAGAAAAAAGAAAGAAATCCTAGGGAATTCTAAAAAAAAAGGATCCCCAGACAGGGCCTACTCCTAATCCTAACTCAAAATGACTCCGAACAGGCTAGTTGGCCCTACACTACCGAGGTCCAGGTCCTTTTTTGTGTTCCACCAGCAGCACAATAAGGAAGATTTCTTCTTTATTTTATATAATTTTATATAAAGTATAGTAAAAAGTATTATAGTAATAGTATATAAATAAAGAGTAAAAAGTATAGAAAAAAGAAGATAAAGAACGAAAAAGAGGAGAAAACAATACAAAAAAGACAAAGAGAAGAGACAACAAGTGATAACACTTACCAACGAAAGCTTGTGAACGAGAAATGCGAATACTATTGTAAAGTTGTAAAAAAGGGGATGAAATCTAAAAAACAGCAAGTACTTCAAAGGCCAGAGAACACCGTGGTTTTCAACATAAAGATAAAATGCACTCCTAGCAGAAGCTCTCGAAAAATAAAGTCGTGGTCTTGCTCAAGAAATCCTAAAAGAAGAAGTCAGAAAAGAAAGAAAAAACAAAAATAGAAAAAGATGGAACTAACTAAAAGGAGAAAGAAAGATAGAGAAAATTCTCCTAGACACATGTGAGCGAATTCTGGGAGAAGACAGAGAAAACCGTAGCTTTCGAACCTCCAAAATCTTAAATTACAGAAACATAAAAATGCTAGTTGAAATTGACGCCATTAATTGTCCCTATTTAAAAGCCTTTTTGATATTTGATAGTAAGTCCTTGTTTGTTGTTTTGCAAACGCCGCTAGAATACTACTATACTATACTATCTATATAATAGAATACTAAAAAATCTTTACTTATCTACTATCTACACTATCTACCTACAAAAATAATTTACTATATAAATAAAAATATCTAGATAAATATCTAGTATAAATCTAGTATACTATTTAAAATTAAGATAAGATAAGAGATAAAAAGATGCATTTATATTTAATTCTAATTTGAAAATTTCATAAAAATATTCTTAACTAAAAGGTGAGTCATGATCTTATCCCTTCGAAAACACAATCGAAGGATATCAATGCAACCTCAACACCTAGGGATAAGTTGAATTAGGGGGTGTGTCGTGTAAGAGGACATGCTTCTTACTAATCCTATCAAGCACTTAATATATTAAAAATAGATAAAACCTAGTATAGGAACTACGGAACATATAAATGTACTCCTATATAGTAATTGAAAGACGGATATCGAAAATGGAAAATGATAAGACAATAAGACAACTAGTGCTCCTAATTAGGTTACTTAATTTGGAATATCAAAAATATACACTTCTCTTAGCTAAAAATAGAACAACAACAGTCTAAGACCTAGTTTGTGAGAGGTTAATATCTAGTTTATTCCTCATATCTAGTCCATTCCATAAACTAATAACTCCAACAAAACATCTACATCTATATATTCGTATTTCCTTCATCACTTGGTTACTCATGCATTCCCTTTTTTCTTATTATTGTCTCTAATTATTTCTAACTATATTAACATTCTTGGTCAGTAGTTCCGACACTATATTTTATACCATGTCATTAATCTCTTCTTTATTCCTTAAATATCCACTATTAATTTGAAATGGTTGATTTCTTATTTCTATAAATAGATGCATTCTAGAGTTATCAAGTTTTTCTAATCTATAGTTATCCACTTTTCGTAAGTTCGTGAAGTGTATTTCTTGGATCTCTTTTTTCCATTCTTTTGGTGAGCCGGCCTCCCCCGTATCCCGCCCTCTGTTGGGAGGGCCCTTTCCCAGTCTGTTGTCAATGCAGGACTATGGCCACTGAGGTCAATGATTCATTCTTGCTTGTCTTCTAGGTTTGTCTGCTCTGTCTTTCTCTGTTTTGATTCTTATCCGAAGGGAAAAGTCGGAAGCCCTGACTCGTCGTAAGAGATATATATTGAAAAAAATCATTAATGTAAAAAAAAAGCGTTCTACTAAAATTAAAATAAAACAATTTTTGAAGAAAAATGAATTAAATCCATCATAGTCTAATAGTCTATATATATATATTTCTATTTTTAATTACGTAAAGTGTAAAAAAAGTTTTCAACTATTAAAAACTTTTTGATTGATTGAGAACTTGGGTCTTTTTTCTTTTCTATATTTCTTACGCAAAGTTTTCATAGGAGAGAGAGAAAAACTAGAGAAATTCAAGAATCCAAGATTTGATTCTAGATTGATTTTGGATTCTCCGAGACTAATTACGGATTCGAGCGAGATCCGAGACTTCCAAAGTCTAAAATCATTAGGAATGGCCTACTTAACCCTAGAATGAGGAACGGAAGTCTAGATGGATTACGGAGTCTTTTTGTCTCTACTAAAAAATTCGATCGAGAAAATAAAATAGAATGCGAAAATGAATGATGCCTATGAAAGAATGAAATAGACCCTTTGCACTTCTTCGAATACAGATTTACTAAAGGAGTGCAGGTCCTTGCATCCACCAAAAAATCCGCAGAAGCAGACCCCACTAGAAAAAATAGAAAGCGATGAGAGAGACAGTATACGAAAGAAAACAAGGAGGCCGAGAATGCTCAGTCAGAAAAGAAAGAAAGAAAAGGAAGTCAAAGCGAACGAACAGAAAGAAAGAGACAGGAAGAAAGAAAGAAAGAGAAGAAAGAAGAATCAGAAGAAGAGAAAAAAGCAGAAGGAAGAAGGAAGACAGTGAGGTGAAAAAGAAGAAAAAGAAAGTACAAACAAGAAAAGAAGAGAAAAAACAAGACAAAGCAGAAAAGAAAGAAAAAAAGAGCGACAGAAGAAAGAAGAAGATGGAAAGAAGAAAAAGAGAGAAAGAGAAAGGAGGGTGGAAATAAAGAGCTGAAAAAAGTGAACCCTAGAAATAGAGAGCTAATAGAAATCGAACCGAGGAAGTCCCGTCTACCAAGAACTAGGAGCTCCATTACCTAAGTGCTTCTTAACTTAGCATTTCACTTTTCAAAAGACATTTGCACATCTCAGAATAGGACTATGAAAGGAGAGGACTATCAAAGTGGAAAAACATGTGAAAAGACGGGGGACGGTTCTTGTCCTTCTTCTTTGATTCTCTCTTTTGCACAAAATCCGAGGGAATGAAAAGAGAAAGAACGACGCGCATACTGAATCGGAGGGCGGAGAAAGGACGATATTTCAAATACAAAGAAAGAAAAATCCGTTTCTATTGCATAGGCAAAAATAGGAAAAAAGAAAGAAAAAGAGCAGAAAGAAAAAAAATGTGCCTCACACTAGTTACTCACACTAGTCACTTACATTATTACAGAGTCCCAATGAACGAGTAGTACATTGTCACTTCTCAGAAATAAGGAAACTACTACTATGCACATCGAGGGAACTAGTCAAACTTTTTGACTGAACTAGTTCTACATTTTGACTGAACTAGTCCTATCAAAATAGAAAAACATGTGCGAAGACAGCGAAACCGACCGGCGAAAACAAGAAAAGAAAAGGAGCAATCGGAGGTATGCAATCGAAGGAAGAAATCCTGCGTAGAACACAGCTGCGAGTGACCTGGGGAAGGTAATAAGAGCTCCTCCCAAAGAATGAAAGGAGAAAAAAAGTATGTTATATAATTCTAGTATAATAGATATAATAGAGTATAGGATATAGTATAGGATAGAATATAGTATAGAATAAATAAAAATGAAATAAAATGAAATAGAGTCAAAGTATATAGAGTGAGTATATAAAAATGAAATTACATATAATATAGTATTATTCTAATAGTATAGAAAAAATAGAGTCTAGATTACATATAGATTTCTAGATTAAAGATTAAATATAGAAAAAAGTATAGATCAAAATACTAAAAGAGGGACTACAATAGAATTCATAATTAATAGAATGGAAAACGAGTCAAGAGTCTCCAGAGAGAAAGCATCCACGGAAAAAAAGAAATGAGAGCCGGAAATCCACCCCAAACAGAAAGAAGAAGACAAAAAGAAGACAGAGGAAAGACAAGAGAAAAGAAAGAAAGAAGAAGAGGAAGAAAGAACAAGAGAAAAAAAGAGACACACGAAAGAAGAAGACGACAAAATAATAAGAAAAAGAAGCAGAAAAAGAAGAAGGAAAGAGAGAGGAAGAAAATAGAAGAAGAAAGAAAAGAAGAAGGCAGAACAATAAGACAGAGAAGAAGAAAGAAGAAAAAATAAGAAAGAGAGAGAGGAAAAGAAAAGGAAGAAGAGAGGAGCAGAGGAGAGAAGAAAATAGAAGAAGAAAGAAATAAGAGGAGAAGAAAAAAAAAGAAAAGCTCCACTAGAAAGAAAGAGGAAGCGAGACAGAAGAGAAAGACAAAAAAAAAAGAGACAAGAGAAAAGAATCAGAGAAGAGAGCGAAAGAAAAAAAAGAAAGAGGAATTCAGAGAGGGAAAAGACAAAGAAAACAAGAGAAAAGAAACAGAAAAGAGAGAAAAGAAAAAGAAAAAAGAGACAGAAGAAAAATAAAGAGACAGAAACAGAAGAAAGAAGAGAAAGAACAAGGAGTAGAGAAAAAAGACAAGAAAAAAAGTGAAAGACGAGAAAGAAAAGAGAAAAGAATCAGAGAACAGAAAGAGAGAAGAAAGAGAGCAGAGAAGGAAAAGAAAAAAGAAGAGAATGGAGAAAAACAGAGAGAGAAGAAGAACAAGAAGAAAGAAGAACAAGAGACAGAAAGAGAAAACAAGAAAAAAACGTTTAGATAAGGTCCAAAGTGACTTCACTACTTGCCAAAGAGAAAGTGGATTCCGAAATGAAACTTGCATTCCAGCTAAGGGAAAAACCTAGAAAGAGGAATTGAAAAAGGCAAGAGACAGTAAGAAAACAAAACATTCCCACTTAGGTCTAAACAAAATCGACTAACACCGATTTCCAATACAAACAAGATTACGAAAACAAAAAGGGGACTCCGAGAATAGGAAGTCAGCCTTTCACTTAGGGCAAAAACCTACTCGAACACTTTTCAAAGAGAAGAGACAATCAGAAAATCAGAAAAGTGCATTTTATATATATGAAAAATGACCAAAGTCGATTTTAGTAAAGAAATCCAAACCGAAAATCAGAAGTTGACGTTTTCTATGTATGCAAAATGACCAAATCAGATTTCAAAGAGAAGAGACAATCAGAAAATCGGAAAGTGACCTTTTCTATGAATGCAAAATGACAAAAAAGAGTTCCCCTAAAAAAGAAACACAAAAAAGAAGAAAGACCAGTCCACCTATGCACAAAAGGAAAGAAAGAAACAGAAAGAGAAAGAAAGCAGTCTTTGTTATCCTTCATTTACTATCGAGCCAAGAAAGAAAGAGAAAAGAGAGGAGAAAAATAAAAGAAGAAGAAGAGAAGAAGAAACCAAGAAGAAAAGACAAAGAAAGAAAAGAAGAAAGAAACAGAAGAGAGAAAGAAGAAAGGAAAGGAAGAGAATAAAGAATCAGAGAAGAACAAGAGAGAAGAGAGGAAAGAAAAGAGAAGAAAGAGAGAAGAGAGGAAAGAAAAGCAGAGAGAAGAGAAAACAAAGAATAAAAAAAGAGAAAAGCAGAGAGAAGAGAAAACAAAGAAAGAATAAGAGAAAGAACAAGAAAAACACAAGTCTAGAAGGAAAGAAACAAAGTCAACTAACAAAAACCAAAGAAAAAGACTAGCCTAGCCCCTTGTAGATTCTATCGAAAATGGATTTTAGGGACCTTCCAAAAGTATATTTGGAAATCACACAAAAAAGAGAGAGAGAAGAGACAGAGAAAGAAAAGAGAAAGAAAAGAGACAGATGAAAAAAAATCAGAAGATGGAAGGGAAAAAACAGACGGAAACTAAGTCATATAGCCGAAAGAAAAAGAGACCGTGCTTGTAATTCCACATAAAAAAAAGGGTTTTCCTTGATTGAAAGACGATATTTGGAATTGCAAAAGAAAGAGAGAGAAGAGAGAAAAGAGAGAATCAGAAAGAAAGAGAGAGAAAAGAAGAGAGACAGAGAGAGATAGAAAGAAGAGAAAGACAGAAGAAAGAACAGAAGAAAAAGAGAGAAGAGAAAGAGAGAGAGAAGAGAAATCGGAAAGAATCAGAAAGACAGAAGAAAGAACAGAAGAGAAAGAAGAGAGAAGAAGAGAGAGAAAGAGGAGAGAGAAGAGGCCAGAAGAAAGGAGAAAAAGAAGAGAAAGAACAGGAAGAAAAGAAGAAAGAAGAAAAACAGAGCAAGAGAAGAAAGATCTCAGAGAAAAGAAAGGAGAAAGAGGAGAGAGAAGACAGAAAAGAATAGACAGAGAGTGAAAGAGAAAGATTCCTGAACCAATACCACTCAGGAAAAAGAAAGACAGAAAAGAAGAAAAGAGAGGATAGAAGTAGAAGAGAGAAAGAAGGAAAAAGAGAAGACAGAGAATCAGAGAAAGAGAGACAGAGAAGAAAGAAGAAGTAGAGAAAAGAGCGAGAGTCGAAGAGTAGATAGAAGAAATGAAGAAGGACAAAAAAGAGAGACAGAAGAAGAAAGAACAATAGAAGAGAAGCATAAAAAGAAGAAAGGAAAGAGAGAAGAAAAGAGAGAAAGAATCAGAGGCAGAGAAGAAAAGAGAAAAAGAGAGAAGAGATCAAGAGAGAGAAAGGAAAGAGAGAAAAAAAGAAAAAGGAAGAAGAACAAGTATAGAGAAGAGCAAGTCGAAACAAGAGAGAGACAGAGAAGAGAGATCAGAGAGAAGAGAAAGAACAAGGAATACCGAAAGCTAATGACAAACCAGGGAACGAAAAACGAGGGCCTAAGGCTAACCTCAGCCTTTAGAGCGGAAAACGTCATGCAAAATTCATTCGCGAACTTTTTTTTAACCCTAAGTTATTCCAACAAGAGGGAAAAGAGTAAAGAGTCGAAGCACGGACTTTTTGAGAACGAAAAACTAGGATAAAAAAGAAGGAAACGGAAGCAAAAGTAAAGAAGTAAGAAAAAAAGAGTCCATTCTTATGATTATGACAAATAAAAAAAAGAAAAGACAGAAAAAATGGAAAGAAAAAAGAAGAGAAGAAGAAAAAGAACTCGAAAAAGAAGAAAACAAAGAAGGAAAAGAAAGAAAAAGAAGAGAGATGGAAAGATATAGCATGTAAGCGAATACAGAGAATGACATCGACTCCAACCTACTCTCAATCAATCGACGGACAAAAAGTCTTTCACTTTCACAAAATGGACTAAGAAAGAATTGCTTTGGATTTCAGAAAGAAAGAGAAGACGGAAATAAGAAGAAAGAAAAATAGGGAGTAGAATAGAAAGAAAAAAGAGCAAAAAACAAAGAAAGAAGACAGAATACAGTCTTTAAACACAAAAAAATAAGTTCTATATATCTAGTGTAGAAATTTCATGAAAAAAATGTTTATCCCAAATCTATATGTAGATATAAAAGCGAACCTAAGTCGAATAACCGAAATCGAGATATAGGAAAAATAATGGAAATCTTTTACGAAAGGAAAAAACTTTTTTCCCTGCTCCTATATTGAGTCTACCCCAAAAAGAACATGTAAGAAGGGACCCTTCGACTTTGGCTAGGCATGTGTTCTCCTTTCTTTTTTCTGCACCAAAAGTAGGAGTAGAAACTTAGAATTAGAGTCTCCAAGGGAACTTTGGAATGAAAATACAAAAACAAAAAACTATACTTGTGAAACTTCCCGAAAAGAAAGAATGTAGTGAAATAGTCAAAGAAATCTTCCAATAGAAATATTTAACGGTAAAGAGAAGCTCGTTAAGTAGGAATCTGCTCGTTGGCTTTCGCAAGCACTACTTACTTTAGTAAAGGTGATCTTTGTTTTCTTTGTTGTTCTTATTCCAAAAAAGAGAGAAAAGGGAGAAGAACCAAGGGGGCCATGAACAAATAGTAGGCACTAGCCTAGGAAGGGACCTGCGCCCCAACCTGAGTCTGGGTCGAAAATGAGCTCTGCTAGATGGAACAAGCCTAAATATCATAATGGGGAAGAACTAAGACATACTTTATGTTTTTTTCCAATATTTCTTTCTAATAACCTACTCCAAGATTCATAGATATTCGATAGTCTTAGTTAGAATAAAGAAAGAAAAAATAGAACTTCTAAAGAATAGAAAAGGAGGCTAAAATAGTAAGGGCCATGAGTAGAAGATGTATGCTCAGAGGAAGAGGACAACAAAAATTGTCTATTTTCCAATAGACACATGAATATTGCATTTATTTGCAACGACTGAATGAAAAGGAAACTTTCTGCTTGATTGTAGAAGTTCTCTAGTAAGTGACTTTAGCCCGAACTTGTGCTGGTCTCACAAATGTCCCTTGTGATTCTTTTTCCTAGTGGAAATTTCTTTGTTTTTTCCTTCTTCTGTACACACTCTTCAACCCAGCAAGCTCCGAAATCTTAACCAAGAATTGGATTCATTTCGTTCTTCTTGGAGTTTCTTTCTGAGCGATCAATATAAAAATTTTTTGTCAATTTCTAATGAAAGCTTTCCAGAGTTACCGTGAATAGAGGCTACTACATCCTATGAGAACTATAGTGCTGTTGGATTAGATCTATTAGTTTTCCTTCACTATTTTCGGATCCTCGAGGGATTGGGCCTTTTTTCTGCTTAGATGAGGATAGGGAATAAGAAGTGAAAAAAAAAGCAGGGGAGCCTACAGATTCAAGAAAGACCTAAATGGACTTTTCAAGGACAATAGCGTAGAAGAAGAAGTCAAAAAAGAAGAAAGCAAAGAAGAAAAGATACAGGGGAAAGAGAGAAAGAAAAGACAATAGATTTAGTATGGAAGTAGTAAAGGAGTATGAAAGTAGATAAGAGTCTATCCAGTGTATAATATAGAAGAGACAAAGAAATATCCTAATACCTATACAGAACTCAGAAGGAAAGTGTAAACAATGCTAGTAAAAGGAGCTCGGGGAGCAAGAAGGCGCGGATAAGGGAAGGAGCCCCTCTGCTTTGTTTAGAAAAAAGAAGAATCTAGATAGAAAGAGAAAAGACTTCAAAACCAAATAGAAAGAGAGATCGAGAAGAGAAAGAGGAGAAAGAACAAGAATCAGAACAAGAACAAGTGTCAGAGGAAAGAAGGAAGAGAGGAAAGAAAGAGAAAAGAAAACAAGAGACAAAGGAGAAAGAAGGTTCGGAAAGAAAGAGAACCACAAAAAGAAGGGAAAAGAAAAAGAAAGAAAGAAAGAGACAAGAAAGAGAGGAGAGAAAGGGAATAAGAGAAAGAATCTCAGACTCAGAGAGAATCAGAGAGGGTCAGAAAGAACAAGACAAGAGAGAAAGAAAAGAAAATGAGTACAATTGATTTTGTCGTCCATTCTTCGCAAACAAAAAAAGCAACAGAAGAAAACAAGAGAAAGAGTTGTCGGCATGACCTAGACAGAAACCAAAAATACAAAGAAAACAAGGAAAACAAAAAGAAAGAAGAGAGAAAGAAAAGAAAGAAGAGAGAAAGAAGAGAAAGAAAAGAAGCTATCCAACCAGAAACAAGAATAAGGAAAACAAAAAGACAAGAACAGAGAATGAAAAAAGAAAAGAGAAGACTGTCGTCCTGTTTCACTCAAAGAAGAAAAGTCAGAAAGAAAGAAAAAAATAAGAACAAAAAATAGATCAGAAAAACAAAAAAGCAAAGAAAGAGAAGAAATCGAGAAAGAAGAAGAATAGAGAGACAAAAAAAGAACAAGAAGAAGAGAAGAAGTCAAAAAGGAAAAGAGAGAGCAAGAGGGAAGATGAAAAATAATTGTCGTCCATTCTCTTTCAGACCAAAAGAAAAAAAGAAAAGAAGTAGAGAGAGAAGAGAGGAAAGTCAAGAAAATCATTGCGTAAAAAAAGATGAGTTACTGATTTGTTCTTAACAAGCTGTTTGAAATAGGTACGTATAGAAAGATCTCGGTCCAAAGGCTGTGACTGAGTGACGGAAGGAATTTCTTCGGATAGAAAGATCTCTGGCCAAACGGAAAACCAACAAGTGGAGGGGAGAATTACGTATAGAAAGAGAAAGAAAACAAGAAAGAAGAAAAAAAGAGATAGACAAAAAAAGAGGAAGAACCAAAAAACAGAAAGAGGAAGAGAAGAAAGAGAAAGAGGAGAAGAAGAAAAAGAAGAAAAGCAGGGGTCATCGTATGTAAGATGATGGAAAAAAAGAAGAGAAAAAAATAAGAGGAAGAAAAAAGAAAAAAAAGAAAACAAGTAGAATGTGGAATAGAAACATTGTAGTCAAATCTGCGCAAACAAAAGAGCCCATAAAAAGAAGAAAATAGAGATACCAAGAAACAAGAGAGGAGATCTCAGAAGAAAAGAGAGAAATAGAAGAGAGGAGAAAACAAGAAGAAAGAGAAGAGAATAAGAACAAAAAAGAAAGAGGAGAAAGCGAGAGAAAAAAAGAGAGAAGGTGATGAAAGATAAAAAGAAAAAGAGAGATCAAAGAGAAAGAAAAAAGAAAGAAGGTTGCTAGAAAAATAAGAAATAAAAATAAGTAAAAAAAGGGAGATCGAAGGCGATCCTATCCCTGTTCGAAGTTAGGGTCCTCAAATCAAAGGGGACCCTTGCTTTACTACTCACTACCACCAACATCAAAGAAAGGATGACTGCGAATAATGAATACTGCGTTGCGTATAATAACAATCCAATAAATTCACAAGAAAATAGAGTGCACTGTGAAAAAAAAGAAATCTAGAAGCGGAAAAAGAAAAAGAGAGAACAGAACGAAGCAGAGAGAAAGAAAAAGAGACAGAAGAAGATGAAAACAAGAAGAAGACAAGAAGAAGACAACAAGAGAAAGGAAGAAGGTTTTGATAATAATAAGGAAAAGAAAGGAAAAAAGAGGAAGAAGACGGTGTCACGAGTTCGCCAGAAAACAAAAAAGGAGAAACAAAGAAAAAGTAGAAAAAAGGAAAATAGAAAAAAGGAAAGTAGAAAGAAAGGAAAAAGAAAGGAGGAAAGAAAGGGAAATCCACTCCAAAGAAGATCTCGCGCAGAACATAATTGGTCTTGGAAAAGAAGAAAAAAAGATGAAAAGAAAAAAACATAGAAAGAAGAAGCAAAGAAGAAAGAGAACAAGCACGGAAAGAAAGCACACTTTCAAACTCCCATTCTACAGACCCGTCGATAACAAAAGACTACACAACAAACACCGATCTCAAAGGAAGTGCACTTCTAGCATTCATATTTCTTATAACGAACGAAGATGGAAGAAACCTTCCTACAGTGATGGATATAGGGGTAGCGAGCCCTTAGGACAAAAGGAAATCCTACTCCAGTATAAATCAGCATACAGAAAAAAAAGCTACGGGAGAAGGAAGAGAGCAGAAAAAAGGAAAAGTAGAAGATGGCTCCAGAGAACCTACAACTATTTTTTATTACTAATATAGAAAATAGGAAATGGAAAGAAAAGCTATGAAAACAATGACTAGTCAAAAAGAAAAACAAGGAAGAAAAGTCCGAAACGAGAACAAGAGAAAGAAAGAGAGAGAAAGAGAAAAGAAGGCAAGAACAAAAAAGAAAGTACCAGTCCGAAATCCAGAGAGAGAGAAGAGAGGAAAAAGAGAAAGAGAAGAGAGGAAGAAGAAAGAAGAGAGTAGAGAGAGGAGAGTCAGAGAAAACAAGAACAAGAAGGAAAGAAGAAAGAAGCTAACAAGAACAAAGAGAAAGAAGAATCAGAGGAAGAATCAGAGACAGAGGAAAGAAGAGAAAGAATCAGAGAAAAAAGACAGGATAGAACAAGAAGAAAAAGAAGAAGAACAAGAACCAGAAAGAGAGAGAAAGAGAAAGAAGACAGAGAGACAGGACAGAACAAGAAGAGAAAGAACAAGAACCAGAAAGAGAGAGAGGACAAAGAAAGAGAAGTCAGAAACAGAATCTGAGAAAGAATCTGAGAAAGAATCAGAACAAGAAGAAGAATTAGAGAAAGAGGAGACAGAAGAGAAGAGAGAGAAGAAAGAAAAGAAGGTTCTTTCAGAACGAGACCGAGAGGAAGAACCTTCTTTTCTTTCTTCTCTTTTTTCTTTCTCTTGTTCGTTTTTCTCTTTCTTTCTTGTTCTTTCTTGTTTCTCTTTCTTTCTTGTTCTCTCTTTCTATTTTCTTGTTCTTCTCTTTTTTCTTTCTATTCTTGTTCTTTCTCTTGTTTCTTTGTCTTTCACTTCTTTTCTCTTTCTTTTCTCTTTCTTTCTGATTTCTTTTTCCGAGGTCTTTTCTGTCATTTCGAAAAAATTGGTTTTTGTTTTTAATTCTTTTATTGTCAATCTTCTTTGAGTTTAGGAGTGGAAGGTGAAAATGTTTTCTTTTTAGTTTCCCGAAAGCTTCTGCTGGGCTAGTGGACAGTTTCCAAGTAGGTTTCTGGAAGGTTCTTTTCTTCGTTTTTCTTGTGCTTGTTGCAGGCTTTTTTCCAGTGTTCTAATTCCCAGGTCTTTTCTGTTATTTCTTAAAGAATCTCTCGCCTTAAGTGTCTTTTGGTTTTCCACTTTATAGCTCTTTGAAATGTTTTAGCAAGTTTTTGTTCGCTCGGAGTTTGGTCATTGGATAGTTTGATTTTCTGGGCCAAAGCGCCTCCTTGATTCATTGCTTGGTTGTTATTGTTATGTTAGTAAAAGCATTCGCATCCTATGCAAGGATATTCTTTCTTTGAATTCTTCGTCACTCACTGGAGTCGTGGGCGCACCTTTGTGTTCTATCTTCTTTTTTTGCTTTTTTTTCTTCCCTCCCTCTTTCTTTCTGTTTTTCTTTCTTTTTTGTTTCTTTGTCTTCTGTCTTTTCCTCTCTCTTTTCTTCTCTTTTTCTTTCTTCGATTTCTCTCTCCTCTTTCTCTTTCTTTCCTTTTCTCTTCTTCTTTCTCTCTTGTTCTCCTATTCTTCCTCTGTCTTTTTCTTTTCTTTTTCTTGATCTATTTTTCTTTGTTTTCTTCTTCTTGTTTTCTGTTTCTTGTTCTCTTCGTTTTCTTTATTCTCTTTTTTTCTTCTTTTATTTCTCTTTGTGGTTTTTGAGATATTTTCTTTTCTCTTTTTTCGGTTTTGCTATCACGTATATATGTTATTTGGAAATGGCTTCAAAAAAAGCCGCATTTCGTCTTATTTTTTCTTGTTTTTTGAAATCTGTTCGACTGGGTTTTCGGATAGCATCAGCTTTAAATACCAGTTATGGTAGGTTCGAGCTTTTTTTCTTGTTTTCTTTGTTCTTTCTTTTTGGTACTTATGATTCTTGTACTTGTTTTTCTTTTTTTTCTATTTCTTGGCTTTTTCCTCCCCGACTGGAAGCTTTAAATGTCGTTCTTTGTCGTTGATTATATGATTATACGTAGACTGCGGCTTTGGTCGTAATCGATTCCTGGAAGTGGGGGATCTGATAGTCCTAGGATGGGAGATTCAATGGGATCATTATGGTGTTTAGGAAGTGGGCTAGAAGGTCTAACAAAGAAGCTGGGGCAGTCCCGTTTGTGGAGGGCAGCTCGCGGCTCACCGCCTAGAGATTGGATCCCATAGTCCCAGCCCAAGAGATTCTTTTCGATGTTAATAAGCGTGCACTTTCTGCATGTGGATCTCTTAGGCGGAGTCGTTTTTTTCTAATAACTAATAATACTAATAAGATTACTAATAATAATACATACTAATAAGTTAATACTAATAAATAAGAGGGTTTTTTTGTATTCTCTCGGTCCTGTTGGTGGAATCGTTACTGGTTCGGTTTTTTCGAATTGTTATTACTAAGCTAGGTCGTTAAAGGACGACGGGTCGGTCGGGGGTCCCCTTTTCTTTCCTTTGATTTTTTCTGGGATGCTTTCAAGTTGACTAGACTGGACTAGAGTGTACTCGGCAGTTTCCTGTGTCTCGGTGAAGGTATTAGTTAAGTGACATAGGCAAAGATGAAAAATAAAGAACTTGGATAAGAATGCAAGATCAAGAACTTGGATCTAGATTCTCTAGTCTGGCGCGATGGGTCCCTCATTGTGGCAGAGAAATAGAAATGCTTAAGCCTTACCAATTAATCCTACATCGAATGCACCATTTAGGTTTCGGGGGGTCGACCGAAGTTCCTCAAGCAAAGGGACGACTCGGCCCTTATGGTCCTAGTATGAAGATAGCCCCAAAATGACATAGGCACTGCTTTTTCACTCAGGTAGCCCTTGTTGTGTTCCGCGGGCCCTTGGGGGAATGGGCCAGTTTCCACGGTCCGTTTTCATGGATTCTAAGGTTGTCGGCGTGCGGGGCGAAACTTTAGGAGCTTTCTCCCGCATCTTTATTTGTATTAGGAAGGGGGCAAGATCGTCACTTCCATGATGTTGGCTGTGATTCGTGCACTCGGTCCGCTGCTGTCTAAGCCAGGACCCCAGTTTTTCATCATTTTTCCAATCAATAGTCAAAGGAGTCAAGTCAAAGGGCTCGCAGTGCATTGTTGGAAACTTGCAGTTGAGCCAACCTACTCTGGCTTTAGAAGTTAGGCAGTCTAGAAAGGACCGGGTAAGGTGGGAACACGGAGATCCGAGGGAAATGTCCCTAAAGTAGGGTCGCCCCAGAACAACAAAAACAGGGGAACTGGCGGTTTATGGTTTCCTGCGAGTCCTTCCCGAAGAGTCTAAAGTAGAGTCTCCGTGGACAAGCTAGCCTTAGGCTCGACACCTATTTCTTACTGGCTGGATATGGGGCCTGGGCCCGATCCTGGACGCGGAAGCGGAGTGGTGTTAGAGATTCGGTAAAGGATCTATGAGAAGCTCTATAGAGAGATTCTGTATATGAAATAAGATGGCCCTTAGAGTCTGACCAGAAGGAGGTGCAGGTCCCTTTAGGGGTCCTCCTTTCTTTTTGAACAGTCGAATGGGGAAGGCTTCCTAACTAAGACTAAGAGCTCGGAACCTCCAATCTTTCCACTTGTTTTACGGATTAGTTGGAAAGTAGGCAAGGATCGCATGATTCGTTGAGGAATTCCTTTCTAGGCCCGTGCCAAGTACAAATATGGGTCCAACATATCTAGTCCAGGTCTTTTTCGTGGAATTGTTTTATTATAACATATAACAATAGCAAATAGCAGGGTCGTGGAATACGGGGTCTCTTAGATGGGAGGGTTCGTTATGTCTTCAAGTTGACTCAGTGATGTCCTGAGGTCGGTCAAGTAGGAAAGGCTAGTATGGGCGCATCGTAAAGATAGCATTTTTTAGATGTCAGGACAGGGTTTTCAGGCGTATGTCGCGGGGAAGCTGGTAGAGACTGTCATTGGTTTGGTACGGTAGTCAATTGAGGATAGAAGCCTTTCATTTTTCCTATATTATATATATGATATGATTGAATATATGAGAAAGAGAAATCGCAATAGAGTTCCTAGTAGAGCTGGGGAAGGGAATAAAGTATCAAGGTCATTAAAAAAAGTCCCTAGTCCTCGCGGCATGTATGAAGGTCGAGGGATAGATCGTGAATCACCTTGCGTCGAGCCTGTTTTCGAGCGAGTGGCGGGATCGAGGGACAGAACGAGAGTCAAAAGGATCTCCACTGAATGACTAAACCCAGCTTTTTCCTTTGTGTTGGTGGATGCATTTAAAATGGTGCGGCGAAAGGGTAAGTCTGGGGTTCATTGGTTCAGAAACTACAATGCCTTTGTTCCACTTCTGTCAAAACAGCCCTTCTCTACTCAATGGAAAATGAGTAGAATCCCTCTGAGTAGGTCCCCTGTCTTTGGCAGTCCGGGCGCGGGTTTATTTAGTAGAACGCGTCGCAGTAGTATTTAGATTCTTCAACCCGAGGGTACTTGAGTGCTGAGAATCCTAACGTCTCAGACGTGATTGTTGTATGGAGACCTTGGGCTGGTTCCTCCTTAACTTATTG
Source organism: Plantago crassifolia (assembly GCA_036897885.1). Lineage (NCBI taxonomy): Eukaryota > Viridiplantae > Streptophyta > Magnoliopsida > Lamiales > Plantaginaceae > Plantago > Plantago crassifolia. Next base: position 43,230 of record JAYMSM010000006.1, on the reverse strand, counting down.
ACTGACTTTTCAGGCATGGGGTCCTCCTTTATTTAGCATGGAAAAAGGAACATTTGAGTAAGCATCCAGGGTTTGGTCTCGTCGTAGAAACTGAAAAATGAGATTCTGTATATGATATGCGGTAGATGTAGAAAGCATGCCTTTAGTCTGTTTGTGTGTGTATCTAACGGAAAGAAAGCTCTAAACTATGGTATAGTTACATAAGCTTAAGGGAAGATAGCTGGACTGAGTACAAGCTCGGCTCGCGCGGATAGATTGGGGGTCTTCAACTGGTAGAGCGAATCGTTCCATTCTAGAAAGCAAGATCGGTAGGGGACGGAAAGGTCCGTTGTTGATTTGACTAATTTATATTAGGTTAATAGGAGGGCCTTAAGTATGCTGGGGAGAAAGTGGTTTCCCTTAGTAGGTCGAGAAAGAGCGCACCGGAAGGATCGTCGGAAGAGAGCCGCCGTTTAGGAATATGGAACGCTGTGCAGGGCCATCGTCGCATCGGGAGTCCTGCGACAGATTCCTTAGTGAGGAGTATAGGAGGCGTCAGTGAGAGAACAAGGCCCGTAGGCGGCAGTAACCCTTTTGGAGGGCGGAATTTTTCTAGTAAGTAAAGGGTTTGTCCTCTGGAAAGGATGGAAAGGGCTTCGGTGAAATTGAATAAACGCAGAAGGTCCAGCGAAGGGCCAACGGCCAGAACCACTCGGGACTCCCTGTGCTGGTTGGAGGCGTAAGGCAGCTGCCCCTGAGTCAAGGTCTAGAGACTGAAAGCTCTGAGAGCCCCTTAGAGTAGGGTATGGGCCCCCGTCGAATGGACCCACGGAAGTGTCCGAACTAGGGTAAGTAGGACGACCTTGGGGATGGCCTGGGAAAGATGGCATGCCAGTAAGGGTTGTCACGTTGTGGATCAGAAATTCATATGTTACAGGAGCTCCAGTAGGCTAATGTTAATAAATATAATAATAAGAAAGATCTGATTGGTATAATTTTCTAAGCCTGTTAGCTCGTATCGTTTTATTCTAGGAAGCTAGATCTGGATAGTAACAAGGATCGCTAGCAGAACACAGGGTTTTTGTAAAATAAAAGGGCCCCTGGTTGTTCGCCGGAGGGAAAGTGCAGTCTGCCCTTGAATAAACGAACTCGATTGGATTGGAGTTTCGTCCGTACTGAAAAAACAGACATGGGCCCAAACTACGTCCTCGAAATCACTTTCTTTTTTGTGTATAATAAGTTTGTGTATAATAAGAATATTTCTTAAATGCGAAAGGAGGGAAAGGAAAAAAGCAAGACTACCCTTGTCCCAACTTTTTCTGAAAGCGCTAGCAATGAATCATTCACGGCTAAATTCTAGATAGAGGAGACTTCGAAGATGGTTGGAATGCTGCTTACTCAAGAGATCCTCTTAGCGGAATTAGGGGAGAAGGCATACTATGTACTATTAAATTTATAAATAACATAACTGGAGGGATCATTTTTTTTATTTAAATTTGCATTTCGATCAAATCGATCAAATGCATTGACATGGTTATGCTTGAATGGGGTCATCTCTCAGGAAAGACTGCAATTTCGTCTGAGTGGAAGGAGCGAGTCCTGGCTAAGGGTAGAGGATCCTCCGAGAGTCGGCAGCTTCAGAGATCCAAGCTTAGCTTGGAGACGGGAAGGACGTGTACTTATAGGTAGGACTGAAGCGAAAAAGCGCTGCATGAAAGGATTGATAAAAGTAGTAGTAGTCGGTCCTAGATCGACACAAACGACACTGCACGCACTTAAAGAAAAGTACAAGATCCAAGCGGAACTAACCGTGGGTTCGCAGTCGATTGACGGAATTCGATATAGAATTCGAAGTCCGCATTGGGGACAGAAGACGGGTTTCGGGAACTAGGACAAGTCGGGATTGCATGGGGAAAGGATTCAGTGCTAGCTGGGAATGATAGATGGGGATCGAAAAGCTGCCAAGAATGAGGTCTCCAATAGACAAGGTGGGTAGGGCAACGCTGGTGTTCAGTAGCATCTGGACAGCGCCAAAGGCAGGAAGTCTTTGAGGTTCCTGGGTGATAACGTCTGACAGTGCTAGTATGTATGCTTTCTTTCTAATTTTAAGGTATAGATAGCCCCGAACATTGGCAATAGCTCCATTTTTTTTAGTTTTAGTTCGGAAAAGCTGTGGGATCTTTTTTTATGTTCTACTTTTGCTAGTAAAAGGCTCCTCCTTGGGAACGGGCTGTTTCCGTTTGGACGACTCTGACCGAGGGCAGAAGTCCTGTGAAAGGCGGCGACAAGATTTGTTTTGAGCTCCCTGTTAAGCTGTTAAGGGTTGGGGCGGAGGTCTCTGAGTAAAGGCTGAACCCTGAAGCTATGAGAGGACTCTACGTAGAGTAGGGTGCTGACCCGCGGAGGTGTCCGAACTAGGGCAAGGCGTACGACTAGCTAGGGAAGATGTCCTATGAAATCATGGCGGTAAAGACTGTCACGTTGTGGATTAGAGATTTTTATGTTAGTCGCAAGAACTCGCCAAGAGTAAGTTCGTGTAAAATAAATGAAATAATAAATAAGAAAAGTCCGCTTTATGAAATAGGAGTACGAGTTCCGGTGAATTATCCCAAAGTCCCCGGCATGTTAATTATACTTAAGTTGGTAGAATCGTTCTATATATAGAAAATATAGAAAGTTCAGTCGATGGATCGGGCATTTTCTTTTGAAGCAGGATGGTCCACTGTTGAGTAGACTAGGTCAATTCAATAAAATTTACAGAATGGTAGGATGGCCGATACTAGGTAAAATAGAGCAGAATCATACGGATGTCGTCTAAAAGATGGGACATAGGCTATAGATTATATGGGCTGGCGTCGGAAAAATGTTTGAGGTCGCCCAGAGATCGGGTTTTGGTTTCTCGTTTGTTTGCACTAAGATCCAAAATCTGCAGAATAAAAGCCCTTAGTATAGCGGTTTACATTAAACAGTCGCGAGCTCAGAGATCCCTTTCTGCAAAATGAATAGGGTTGGAGTAATATGACGTCGGTAGAATGGGATTGGTTCGGCGGACCTTGGACGAACGAAGGTCCCCAGTCAAATAGGGTCAAAATGCGTAATGACGGGGGGCCAGCATGTGTTAGGAAAAAGAGGCTGCTGCCTGCGTCTGGAGTCATTTAATAATACAAATACGAATACAGGGCCAATGGGTCGAATCTTATTTTCTAGGATAGGGAGCATGACGTTTATAGTCAAAGGGCCCATTTTCTTTTAGATGGGATTACTCGGTATACTATCTTTTTTGTGTTCTAGTATAGGATGGCTGGAATGAGAATAGGTCAAGTAGAAATCGATTGAATGAGATGTGGAAAGAGGGCGTGACTGTCAAGATCATATGGACGGAATGGACAAAATGGCTTTCAGCTTCCTATCTATGAGATCAGAACGAAGGTAGTTAGGCTCTTCTGTTTAGGTCGAAAGCTTTCCCATTGGAAAGATAAAGAGGGTTGTGTCAAAGAAGTATGACTGGCTTCGGCAGCTTACAGGTATTATTCTTAGAGTGCTTGGCATGGAGTTTACTTTTATATTAATTTCTTTTATTTTATAATATAAAATTAATATAATATTTATTAATATAAAATTTTTATAATATAAAATTAATAAATAAAAGAAAGATCATCTTTAGATGAAGAACAATAGATCCCTGAGGAGAGCCGGAGGACGGAGAAAGAAAAGAGTGAAATAGCTTCAGTCGAATAGTATTCTGCCGAAGGGCCTAACCCAACACCCGGAGGACAAAAAGAGAGCTTCAAAGTTCCGATACCTTGTGTTGAAGAAAAAGTCTAGAGGAGTTGGCTAGTAGGATCATCGCTAAAATAATAAAGAAAGCTGGGGCTAAACGGTATAAACTAAGGTTTATACTTGTATGGAGAAGGAGGCAAGAGCCGTATTTCTGCAATGGTAAGAGTTTACGATGAAAGATACCTCTAATCTGGCGCAATTCCTATGGTTCTTTCTATGTTTTTGCCAGTAAATCAATTGAAAAACCAGAACTTAATAAGGGATTTCGATTCGTAGGGCATAAGACGCCGGAGTGACTAAAACGTAGGTGCTACGGAAGGAAATTCGATGTCTGTCTGCTGCAGGCCATTAGGATGTGTACATGTTCCTCGTTTTTTGGAAACAGAGACGCAAGTCGAGTGAGTAAAAGTATCAGGATGTGTATGGGGCTGGGTGGACGTGAAAAGTATGGGGAATTTCGAGGTAGATTCCTTTCATCAAATATTGGATTATTATAGGAGGAATTTCGGTAGGAACGCACCCGCGAAGAGTCGAATTCTCATAATTATGCAGGTCCTTGGTTGCATCGAATCCGAAATAGTAAACTGCATCACTATAGGAAGAAAAACCCCTTTTTAGGTGGTGTGCCATTGAACTTGGTTAGTTGTTGTTTCAGTTAGAAATACAGACTAGTGCAGCGGTACGATTTCAGTAACAAGTTGAAAAGAATAATTGGGCTGGCAAAAAGGTGCTGAGGCTTACAGGGCAATGGCACGCTGTGCCAGCGGACGGCGGTCTGCCTTTGAGTGAATGAACTCCAGCAGACTCGGTTGTTTCAGTTGGGAGGGCTAAATGGGGTACGGTTTCATTAAGTTAGGTTAATTACGGAAATTTGGCAAGCATCGTAAAGATGGCATCTGAAAGATGGCCGGGCTAGTTGGTTCGTTTGCGTCGTAAAAAAGATAGCATAGCTCTCGGGTCCTCATTAAAAAAAAGTGCGCAGAAGTAAGGGTTTTGTAGTGTAGAAGCTCGGGGAAAGGAAGGACTTTCTTTTCGGTGGATAAGTACAAAAAATCTTTGGAAGTCCTGCGAAGATCCTAGTCAGGAGCATCTTTTTGCCCGCAGTACGAGTTGGAAACAGCATGAGAGGAGAAGATAAGAGCCCTTTTGTGATGGAATTTTCGAAATACTCTCTTATGGTTTATGTACTAGTTTCAGTTAGACGGTCGGGAGATTAAGGGTCGGGAAGTGAGTCACTAGAAAGATTCACTTAGATTTCAAAGATAAGATGTCCGGGCTGTCTCAAAAAAGGGTGTCTTCGGAAGAAAAAGCACTTTGAGGTTTTCAAATGATCTTTCTATACGTAATTCCCGATCAGGGATTTCTCGACTCGATTCCCTGGCGAACCGAATATCTAGTCGAATAGATTACGTCACTCATCTTTGTCTACACTATTGCCACGGACTTTTTTTCCACATCTATCACTTTTCCAAGACTTCTTGAAGGAATCGGACAGCTTTTCTTCTAAGTCCATTCTATACTCTATGTTCTATACTCTATGAGATTCCAGATCAATTTCATTCTATACGCAATGACTTCTGTCACTCAGGAGATTTCTCTATGGAAACTCTTTCTATTTCTATGGGAAATTATCAGATTCCTATATTGGGCGTAGATCTTTCTCGATTCGGTCATTCATCTTTCTATATGAAATTCCTTTTTTGACTCCATTACGGAGAATGGGGTTTTCAGTCACTCAACTCTTTATACATACGTAATTCCTTCAACGAAACCTCCACGATTTTTTTCTATACGAAATTCCTTCTTTCATTTCTCAATTGCATGGCGGAGATTTTATACACAATTGCCGTGCCTGTTTGTTTTTGACACTCCACTCTGACAGTCAACATTCGTTTGGAGTACTGACTCTCAGTCAATGCTATATGAGAATATTAAGATTTATATACAAAATTTCTTCCGTCACTTTGCCGACGGACGACAAGAAAATGTAACTCACTTCCACCAAACATATCTCTACTTTTATGGATTTCTTTCTCTTTGTTTTCCTGGAAGATCGAAAATGAGACGACAACAAAAAGCCAGTAATTTCAACCCTAAATTGCTCTGTCTGTCTTTTTATTTTCTTTCTTATTTTGAACTTTTTCTTTGTTTTTAAGAATAGACGAAAATTCAAGTCATTTCCATTCCTTATCTTTTCCTTTCTCTTTTGAAGATCTTAGTTCATTCTCCCCTTCTACACGACTACTTTTCCATCTCGATTTCTAACGACTTCTTTTCCGTCCCCAGCCCTTTTTTCTTTTTGAAAGGAATCTTTGCAGTCAATGAACCAGTCAGTCAGAAAGAGTTGTCGTCCATTTTCAAGTGAAGAGAAAGAAATCGAAGAAGACAAAAGAGGGCAAAAAAGAAGAAGATTTCCGAATCAGAAATTGTCGTCTATTTTTACATTCCAAGAAAAAAGAAAGAAGGAAAGCAGAGAGAAGGAGAAGAAAGAATTTTGTATAGAAAGAATGGAGTCTAAAACACAAGTTGAAGGAATAAAGTATAGAACCACGCATAAAAATTTGGAAAGTCCATCTTCTCAATACTTTCATTGTTGATCTTTTCAGGGTCCTTAGGAAAATCAAAACAGGGAAAAAGGATCTCTCTAGATCCGCTTAAGCAGCAGCCCTGAGTTAACTTAACTAAAAAAAAATCATTAAAAACACAAATGAAAAATTTTTACAAAAAATAAAAAAATATAAATCATGTGTAAAATTTTTTTTCGTAAGTAAGATAGTTCTTTTGTTTTACTTTAATTTTATAATTATTAGAAATTTTAGATTAAAAACTAGAAATAATTTCATGAACCAATAAAGTCTTAAAAACCAGAATGAAAAACCATAAACTAGAAAAAGCGAATAAGAAAAGAAGAAAACATCGAAAAATGAAGAGATATGGAAGAAATGAAAAGTAAGAATATAGTTATAGTGGAAATTAAAGTATCGAGTAATAGTGCCCGGGGGAAGGGATACATCTTTTTTGTTTTTATTATTTTTATATTTATTATATATATAACAGTGTGAACTAGCGACAAATCCATTTTTTCCATATTCCATATAGAAATATACGATTTCATTCATATATTCTAGGTCTAGGTGATTCCGAACAAGTATAGAAAGTGGATCCCATATGTTCCTATGCTTTTTTTTTCTTCTTCTGGTTCTTATTGTTTCTTTTTTTCTTTTGTTTCTTCCCTTCTCCTTTTTGGTGATTCTTGTTTTCTTTTGTCTGCTAGCTTCACCTTTCGCTTCGAACGCCCAGGGATAGAAAAAATTAATTTGTAAGCCTGGTTTGTAAGCCTGGAGTGTTAATGATTGTCTAATTCTAATAAATCTAGAAATGTTTTTCGATTTCCATTTTTTCTCGAAAAAGAATCTATACGCGGTTACAAATATTCTTTTTTTTCTACTATATACTAAATACTATTACTAAAGAAAGTTATAGTCGGTTACTTAGCTGCTATGATGTCTTTGTAGATATTGTAGATAGTATAAAGTATTTCTACGTGTCTTTTCTCAAATTTCCCTAGAATCGTCCACGCCTTGGCTTGGATGGATGCTCGAGCATTCGACGCGTCCCAAAAATCACCAACTCTTTTAGATTTCCGTCAAATCTTTTCGAGGATCTTGACTAGATGGGAAGAACATCGGTCGTTAAAGATGGGATTCCTGGTTCAAATCCTTCTACCAAATAAAAGGGAAAAAATCAGAAGGAAAATATTCTCTTGGTTGATTAGTATGTAGAAAAGTGTAGTAAACTCAGGGGGAAATATCGATATTTTTTCTCTTCTTTCCCATCAAAAGTTTTCGTCATTTAGCGGCACTCAAGTTTTTCCTAAGGGTATTTTGATCTCTCTCCTTTTTTCGCCTTATGAATCCGCATTAAAAAGAATTTCATCTTCCTCTCTTTCTTTTTGTGAATCTTTACTTTTTATTTCTTCTTTTTCTTCGAAGGTGACTCTCGAGTCTACTCGGCATTCATTTTCTATTTATTATTTTTAGGATTCATCTACTTGTACTAGCCATGGATTTTTTTTCGATTTTCTATTGAAAAATTTGGTTTTAAATAAATTTCATTTCTCGTGAAATTTCAATTCTTTTTTCTTTTCCATTATCTACCTGTTAGGTTGGTGAAGGTTTTCTTTCTTTATTCTATAATCTTTTGTAAAATTTTTCTATTTTCGAATTTTTATTTTTTGATTTACAATTCAGCGACTTCTTTTCTATTTCTATTGCATTTAGTTTTAGTATTTTGATATTCATTTTGGTCTTTTAGAAAATTTTTTACAGTCCCCTTTTAAGGATTGGTGGATCTCTGCGATTACCTTCTTATCTTTCCTCGTGTTTATCCTTTTTTTGATGGATGGTTATCTTCTCCAATCGTATGCATTTTACTTATATTTCTACTAGACTTAAAATAAACTAGACTCTACTAATCTAATCGTACTCGATATTTTCACTATAATGACTATAAATGACTATAGAATAAAGAACCTTCGGCTGTATTGTACAAAGTATTTTTTAGTGTGGCTGCTTCCTAAAGATCTCCAGTAGGACGATTATTAAATTCTTTGGAAAGTTTCTTATTTCTTCGGAAAAAAGTCGTTTGGAATGATTGGTATTTGAATTCCTTTCATTCTTTTTCCATGAGCTAAATAAAAGACTATTCGCTTTGTTTATTGTAAATTGAAATTAGTCGAGACAGGAAACAAGGAATGCTATTTTTTCCGATCTATTACGATAATATGGATTTTCTTCCTTATTTAATTTTTTTCACTTTAAAGATCGAGGATATGTCTTGTCTCCAAGAAATTCCTCTTCTATTCTCTTCTCTTTTTTTCCATTCTTGGATTTTTAGAATTCTTTGACCATCCTCCAAATATTTTCTAAATTCTATCATCGCAGCGATATTCTTTTTGTTGGATGCATTATTTTTATTTATTTTTTAAGTTTTTTTTTATGATTAAAATTCTTCTTAAAAAATGGGCAGTAAAGAACTTTACTTTTGTCCAGCAAGGAGTTTTGAACGGGAAGAAATAAAAAAGTAATATAGAAAATCTAGTAAAAAATAATATAGTGTATAAAGAAAGAAAGAAAGATTGGAATCCCTTGGAAGTTCTCTATGCATTACTTTTCTAGATGGCCTAGTCTTTTACTGAAGTTATATTCCTTTTCATTTTAATTAATATTAATCAAAAAAAGGGGGAAAAAAGAAAGAGGGCGTTTGGAAGTTCGCGCGGTTTTTTATTGTTTTGGCTTTTTCTTTGCTTTCTGATTTAATAGTCAAGGAAAAAATATTGTATAGAAATAAAGTCCGAAAAATAAAAAAAGTAAAAAACTCTATTATCTATTTTACCGGAATAAAGGGAGGTATTTGTCTTTCCCTTTCTAGTTCTAGGAGGATAGATAGGTTTTTAGACTTATCCAAAAATCCACGAACATTTCTTGCAAGAAAGATTGGTTATAAATATTATTTCAATTTCTTCCCTGAGCTCTTCCATTTTTAAAGCCCAAAAGCATTAATATAAGTATAAGTAAGTTTCTATTTGAAGTCATTTTTTGCAATTAAATGAAATGAAGTAAATGAATAATAGAAAGAAATAGAAATATAGATAGAAGTTCTAGATAGAAGTTCTAGATATGATATAGAAAGAAATAGTTCGAAAATAAGAAATCGAAATGAATTCAGATTTACCATACAATTTACCATACAACAAAAAAGAGCAGAGAAGAGAAGCAGGAAAAAAGAGAGAGTAGAAAGAAGAAGAAGATCAGAGAGGAGAGATAGAGAGAAAGAGTCGAGAGAGAAAGAAGAGAATGAGAAGCACAGAAGAGAAAGAACAAGAGAATCAGAGAAAAAAGAGAGAAAAGAGAGAGAAGAAAGAAGAACAAGAAAAAGAGAAATAGAGTCTAGATTGTAGTAGATTGAGAACAAACACACACAAAAAGGCAGAAAGGCTCTTGTCTGCCACAAGACAAGTGTCCAGGGCCCGCTCGCTAGTAAATGAGTAGACTTCGTATAACAAGGAAAAAAAAGCAATCAATGCTGAGATTGAGATGCGGTCGACTTTGGTTTTTGTTGTTTTTACACCAAAGACAAGGCATGAGTCTTAATAACTCAGTAAGTCGCAGCAAAAACAAAGTATAGAAACTACAAAACAGTCTAGTCTCCTTATGGGAAGTCGGCTAACTGTTACCTAAGAGAAACTAGGCGTGGATCCAAGAAGTCCCCGGGCCTAGAGAGAAATGAAACATAAAAAGTATCCATCTATAAGATTCCAATAGCCTTCTTTATACTAACTAAACAAATAAAATAAAAACAAATAGAAGAAAGGGGGTCGAAGGCACAAGCGGGGACAAAGAGAAAATAAGAAAAAGCCAAAAGCAGAACAAAAAAAAAGAAAATGGTTAGGGAAGATTTTTAAGGAGGATCGGAAGTTTTCTAAGCCATTGAAACAAAAGACAAGACTTTTGGAACACGACAGTAGAGGACGCGAAAGGAATAAAAAAAAGTCCGAAACAGAAATTCATATAAATAGATCATATTTGTTTAATATTTAGTTTAGTATTTTGTATATAATAGTGTATATATTTCGTATATATAAATTTTTAATTATTAAATAGTTAAATAATTTTATATATAGTATAGTCATTTAGCATTTAGTAGATATTTGCATCCGCATGCCCTACTTATTTTTCCCTTCTTCCCTTAGGGAAGAGGATTCAAACTAACAATTTTATTGTCTACAACAAGGTGCTATTGACCGACAACCATCATCCTTGACTAAGATTAAAATTCCTGAAATAGGATGCTGTGTTTCTACCACTTCTCTAAGTCAAAATATTTGACAAAGCCCTAGTTAGGATGAAATAGAAAGCATGCCAGTTATTTGAAAGCTACATCTCATTCCCATTAAGGACCTGACCGAAACGTAGGCGAACCGCCCCCTTTGGAGTCTGTTGCTTTTTGAAAGTGTCCGCGACTCTGGCTTTCGAAATATATCCAAATTATTAAAGATTATTAAAGTAAAATTATTTCGTAGAATTTACAGGGAAGTGCGCCCTAAGCAAACAAATAGGAGACTCAAAGAAAGGGGCGGACTTCGGGGCCAGGAAGTTTTCCTTGGCAAAACAAGAAGGAAAGGGAAAAATGAATCTTACTTAATATTTTATATTAAGAAACTTTAATTAACTTAGTATTTTTAGTATTAGTTATTAATAGAAAACGAACTCGAACATAAAACTCAAAAGTTAATTAGGGCATAGTTTGGATAATTAGAAAAAGGAAACTCAAAAACAAAAATATAAAAAAGGAATTATTAGATAAAAACTCAAAAAGGTAGCTAGAAATTTACTAAGGAGCGGGCCCAAACCTAGGGCGAAATGGAAGAATTTGCTAAAAAGTCAAAAAAATACATAATTGAAGATGAGAAACAGTTCTGATCAATAGCTGCATTCCCTTCTACGAAACAAAAAAAATTATTAAATTAGTTAGTTTTTTTTATTTTTAGCTTCATAGAAAAATGCTAACTAGTCTAAAAGATCTACTCTTCAATATGGAAAAAAGAGATTGGAAAGGCAGAGATGAGAGAGGAAGGCTTCACTCATGTTTACGCAGAAATATCAAAACTATCAAAATGAAAACAAATTCATTTCTTTTTTTACAAACAAATCATCAAAAACCGAGGCACGGTCTTTCCGATTGATCGCGGGACTTGTAGACCCAAAAAGGGAACTTTATGCTCCGTAGGTCGTGAAAAGTCCTACTTTATTAGAATTAGCGGACATGATCAATAAACTATAAATAAGCAATATACTATAAGAATAGATAGGCAAATAACCTATCTATTTTTTGACTCAGTATGGAAAAGCGGAACAGATAATTCCATGAATCCTGGGGGAGGATCCTGAAGTGGAGCTGGGTCCTCGATGCCCCCAGAAGGCCTACACGAGCAGGAAATCTTTTCGAAGGAACCGGAGGAGATGAGTAGACGAACTGGAGGGAAGAGTCTCCCGCCCCAAAAAGGGTGAAATAGAAGTACAAGAGCTGGAAATTCCGGATCATAAGATTTTCGAACATACAGACCTTGAAAAAGTCCGACATCCAACAACCAAAAGTAAAAATAAGAATAAGGAACTAGCATTATCCAAAAGCAAGTATGTAAAACCCCGGAAGAGCTTTTTGAGAATAGAAAGGAAAACCTACTGTAGCATATTTTAATTAAATGCTGCTGCCTTTACTACCAGTACGAAAAAACATTCTCGGGGCAAACAGAAAGAATCCATTCTCAAGGACTCTACTATGAATAAAAGGAAAACTTTTTTCCAGATAGGCGAGAGAAAAACCTCTACTCCACTCTGGAAAAGATCTTGAGATAGAATAAGATATTTTTTGTATATTGGATTTGAACTATCTTGTTGGAAGAATCTCCTTTCACCAAGTTTTAGAGATTTCAGAAAAAATAGAAAATAAGAAGAAAGAAGAGAAAAGAAAGAGAGAAGAGACAGAGAGACAAAAGAGAGAGAACAAGAAAGAGAAAACAAGAGAAGGAAAAGAGACAGAGAGGAAGAAAGAAAAGAAAGAGAGAGAAGGAGGAGAAAAGAAAGTGAGAAGAGAGAAGAGAGACAGAAAAAAGAACAAGAGAAGAGAAGAGAGAAGAGAGGAAAGAGACAGAGAGAGAGAAGAGACAGAGAGAAGAGAGACAGAAAAAAGAACAAGAGAAGAGAGGAAAGAGACAGAAAGAGAGACAGAGAGAAGAGAAAGAGACAGAGAGAGAGAAGAGAAAGAGAGAGCAGAAAGAATAACAAGAACAAGACAAGAGAAGAGAAGAGAAGAGAGGAAAGAGAAAGAGATATCCAGAGAGAAAGAGAGTCAGAGAAAGAGAGAGAAAAAGAAAGAGAAGAAAGAGAGTCAGAGAAAGAGAAAGAGAGAGAAGAGAGGAAGACAGAGACAAGAGAGCAGAGACAGAAGACATAAAGAAGAGAGAGAACAAGAGAAAGAGGAAAAAGAGAAGAAGAAAATAGAAAACAGAACAAGAGAAGAAGAAGACAGAAAACAGAACAAGAGAAAGAGGACAAGAAAGAAAGAAAGAAAGAGAAAGAAAACAAGAGGATCAGAGAAGAACAAGTGGCAGAAAAAGAAACGAAGAAAGAAAGAAGAGAGCAGAAGAGAAAAGAATGAAGAGAAAAGAAAGAAAACAAAAAAAGACAAAGAACATAACAGAGGAAGAAGAAAAACCAGAAAAGAAAAAGAAAGAAAACAAGCAAGAAAAAAAAAAAAGAAAGCAAGGAGAAGAAGAGAGGAGAAACAGAAGAAAAAGAAAGAGAAAGAGACAGAAGAGAAGAGGAAGACAGAGAAGAACAAGAGAGGAGAATCAGAGAAGAACAAGAAAGAAAGGAGAGAGAGAGAGAGAAGAACAAGAAGAAGTCAGAAAAAGAAATAAAAAAAAGTAAAAACCTTGCCTGAGATGCAGTTCAAGAAGGAAAAATTAATGATCATGCTGGCACATAGATTAAAAAAGAAATTCCCGTATATAATATATAAATCATTTGTCTACCCAAATAAACGAGAGAAATCCAAAAACTTCTTTCAGACACTTCAGTAAAAATAAAATGAAAAGCAAAAAAAAGAATGAAAAAGATCTAGGACCAAAAAGTGAAAGAATCGGCGCAGAAAAGAGAGAAGAATCGGGGAACATAGGAAAAAATTCCCTTTACAAAGCCAAAGGAAGAAAAGAGCCCTTGCAGAAGGAAGAACAAACAAGAAAAAGATCCAGAACACTAACACGTATACTAACCAGTCCATCGAAACTAGAAGGAAATACAGAGAAGCTCACAAAAAAAGACCCTGAACCAAAAGAAAGAATCAGAAAATAAAGAAAGAAAGAAAAGTATCAGTTGAAAAAGAATCCGAAAAGAACGAAAAAAAGAAGAGATAGAAAGAGAGCGAGGAGAAAGAAAAAAGAGGAAGAAGAAGAAAAAAGAAAGAGAAAGAACGAAACCGAGATGAGACAAAAGCAATCCCGACCCGGGTTCCGACCGAACAAATCTTGATTGACAGAAGCTTTTACTACACAGTAAACAAATTCCTTGCAATTTGACCAGCCTTTTCACCACAAAGTATCTATTCACTATTATGTAAAGAGATCTCAAACACCCCAATGTAAAACACTTTTTCCTACCTCCATGACAATTGGGAAGTCCCCCGTCTAGCAAAAAACAAGTGACTAGTTCTGCTATGTAAATGAAGATACTTTCCCCTAGTGTCCATCTCTTTTTTACAAAAAAGAGAATGCGAGAAAGTAAAGAGAGACGAATAGAGAATCGGCAGGGAATAGGAGAGAAAACAGAAAGACAGAATCAGAAAGAAAACAAGAGACAGATACTCTGAAAAAGTTCTACCAAGGAAAAAAGAGAAGAAAGGAAAAGGAATAAAATAAGATATCAAAGAAGAGAATGAATGGGAGAAGAAGAAATAATCGTAACGAAGCACTTCAAAATCATCTAACATAGGAGAAGAAAGATAAGACAAATAGAAGCAAAACAATCTAAAAAAAAAGAAATACTTTTTAAAAATGGAAAAGACTCCAAGAAAATCAAAAACTAGGAACACAGTCGTGACAAGTTTCCCTCCAAGTAAACTAGAATCGAAAAAATAGAGAAAAGAAGCAAGCATATAATACAGAGAGAAGATGGGGAAAAAATAAAGAAGACAGAAAGAGTAGACAATTTCGAAAGACAAGTCAAAAAGTTTCGAAAGAAAACAAGAAAAAGAAGAGATCAGAAAGAACAAGAAAAAAATAGAAAGAAGAAAAATAGAGAGGAGTAAAATGGAAAAAAGAAGAAGAAGGAAAGAAGCAAGAAAAAGAGATCAGAAAGAAAGAAGAAAGGAGAGAGAGAAGAAAGGAAAAGACAAAGAGACAGAAGAAAAAGATAAGCCATGGAAAGAAGAAATTCAATAGGAGAACAAGAAGGAGAAGAAGAGTCTAAATGGGAATTTTGTTATAGTTAGACTAATTCATAAGAAATTCTTAATAAGAATAAAATAAGTAATACTTAATAAGAGATCGTTCTACTTATATTCTACTTATAGTTAGTAGAATAGAAACAAGAAGCAGAAAACAAAAAAACAAAGAAGGAGAGAAAAGAAGGAGAGCAAAGAACGAGACAGAGAGGAAGAAAAAAAGAAAACAGGAGGAATCACAGAGAGAAGACTAAGAGGAGACAGAAAAAGAGACAGAGAGGAAGAAACAAAAGAAAGAAAACAAAAAGAGAGAAAAAGAAAGCGAAAAGAGAAAGAAAAAAAAAAAAGAGAAGAAAGAAGAAAGAGGAAGAAGAGAAGTAAAGAAAGAAAAAAGAGGAGACAGAAGAAAAGAGAAGAAGAAAGAAAAGAGAGATGGTTCTCAAAAAACGAGAGAGAAAGATCGAACAGAAAGAAAGAGATCGAAAGAGAGAAGGTTCGCAAAGAACGAAACCGTTAGGGCGAATGAGAAAACAAGAGAAGAAGAAAAGATTCGAACCCACAAAACAAAGAAGTAAAAACCGATGCTAAAAGCAAATCAAACAGATAGGATTTTGAAAAACAAGAAAATAGGAAACAAATCCCCGCATTTTAGAAAAAAGACACTTTTACAAAATAACATATTAAATTAACATATATAATATATACAAAATACCAAAACAAGGAAAAAAAGAAAACAAAAATGTCACAAAAAAGAGAGAAGAAGCAGACACAGAAGAAAAGAGAAGAAACAAGAAAAAACGAGATCGAAAGATAGATCGATAGAGTCAGAAGAGAGGAAAAGAGAGAGAGAGACAAGAAAGAAGAAACAAGAAAAGAGAAAGACAGAAGAAGAAAAAGAGAAAAGAAGACAGAGACAAAAAAAAAGAAGACAAAAAGAGAAGAGATAAAAAGAAAGAGAAGAACAAGACAAAGAAGAGAATCAGAGAGAGAGGGGAGAAAGACAAGAGAAAGAGAAGACAAGAGTCAGAGAGAAAAGAGAAAGAGAAGACAAGCAAGAGGGGAGAAAGACAAGAGAAAGGAAAGAAGAAAGAGAGAATAGAAAAGAAAAAAACAAAGCCGAAACAAGAAAAAAGAAGACAAGAGAAAAGAAAACAAGGGAAGAAAGAAGTAACAAGTATCTTAGTTAGGCGGCAGATGGTACTCTTTCATAAAGTTTAACAAAAAAAAATTTTAGGTTTCATTTTTTACATCTTTTATAATTCTATGTATAATTTTATGTATGTATATAACCTTGGCGAATCAACAAACAGGTCGGCGAGAATCTCTACGAAACTAAAGGAGATCCACTAAAGTCGACCTAATAGAATAGGAAACATTTTACTCCCATTCCTAAGAGCTCCAGCCCGTTGTACCACCTAAACAAAAAGAGGCCATTTTGGATGTCAGAGTCAGGAGGAAAGAAAACCCTTTGGAAAGGAGAACAGAAAGAATCGAAACAGTCTTTCTTAAAAGGAAAAGAAAGAAAAGAAAGCCAAGTGAGATCCGGGCAGAAAGAAGAAAAAAGAACAGAAGAAAGAAAAAGAAGAGAAAAGCAAAGAACAAGAAAAGAAGACAGACAGGGAAGTCTGAAAAGAGGCAGAGACTGGAGAGGGGAAAAAGAGAAAAGAAGGACGCAGGAAAAACCTTATCAAACAAAGGTTCCCAAGACTAGGGACTAGGAAACTTATATATAGAAAGAAGAGAAAGAAGTCGGAAAATAGAAAGCCAAAACCGACCGAGCGGGGTCAGGGTAGGATCTCCGTGCCATGCGAAGATAAAAGACCCGAACCCACACAGAAACCGGGGAAGGTCCTCCCCATACTCTACCCCATGCTACAAAAACAACAACAAAGCCTCAAAAAAGGAAGAAAGGAGCACGCCCTGCGGCTTTTTCTAAATAAGAAAAACTGAAAAACCCCTTATCTTAGGAAGGAAAACAAGAAAGACTGCCCCCATGACTGCCCTGTTCTAAGCTCTCGCATGTCTTGAAATGTCCCCACATCTCCATCTAAATAGAGTCTTTCGACCTTTGCTAAGCCCTTTTCTACGTCAAACCACTTTCTTTCCATCGAAAAGGAAGGCCCTCTTCTCTTTTCCCATCACGATGGGGCACTTCTCCGTCGCCTCCAACTTCCAATCCAAAAGCAAAGTAGAAGGAAAAATAGAAACCTTCGAAAATCGAAAAATGGAAAGAAAGAAGGATTGATTTGAACCAGCGAGACTCTAGTTCTTTTACCGTAGCTCTCCGATTAGCCATTGATAGAATCTCCTTTTCGATCCCAAATGTAGGATTTTTGATGCATTTTGCATTCCAAGTCCCAAAAATTAGAAGAAGACAGAAAGAAGAGGCAGAGGAAGAGAGAGGAGATCGAAGAGGCAGAGAGAAAGAAGAAAAACAAAAAAAATAAGAACAAGAGAGAAAGAAGAAGAAAAGAAAGAGAAAACAAGAGAGAAGAAGAAAGAAGGAGAAGAAGGAGGAAGAGAGAAAAGAAAGAAAAAGAAGAGAGGAAAAGAACGAAGAGAAGAGAGAATAGGAAAATAGAAAGGAAAACAAAGAAGAAAAATAATTCGAACCTATAAAACACAGCAGGAAAAAAATAATGATGAAAAAAACAACTAAAGAAAATAGGATTGGAAAAAACAAGAAAATAAGACAGGATTCCCGGCCCTTTTTTCTTCAAAAAGGGAGCTTTTCCAAAATAATATATTCCTTTCGTTTCGGAGATCCAAGAATACAGTTCCTAAGCAGAAGTCCATTTCCCTTTCTATACGAATACACATAGACCAATCATTTATATACGCAGACAGTAGAGTCATATAATACAACAGTAGTAGAGTAGAGAGGAAAAAGGAAAGAGATCGAGAAACCAGAAAGCAAGCAAAAAAGAAGAAAAAAAAGAAGAGAGGAGTCTCAGATAGAAAGAATGAAGTCAGAAAGAAGAAGAGAGAATGGCATATTAACTACGAAAAAACTTTTCGATCCATCTTATTTTTCTACTTTTTCCCTGGATTACTTTTTAAAATCCATTCTATGACTTTCTTTTTTGAGATCTATCTTTCTTTTGACATCCAAGAAATCCTTTTTCTTTTTATACTTTAAATACGCAATTCCTTTTTACGAGACCTCTAAGATGTCTCCTTTTTTTACTACGCAAACGAAAACGATGGGAAATTCTGCATTTATTTTCTAGATTAGTTGATTGACTAGACAATGGACCACATCACAAAATAATCACAAAATAAAAAATGGACGAGAACTCCTTCTTTCCGATCTCTTCAGACTTCGGTGTTGGCTTTTCAAATGGACGACAACTTATAATTCAGAAATCTTGTTATTTTTTTCCTTCTTTTTTCTTTTTCTTGACTTCGCAAGGGACGACAACTCTTTCTGATTGATTCATCGACTTTCTATCTCAGAAAAGAGAGAAGGGACGGAGAAGAAGTCGTTAGAAATCGAGATAGAAAAGTTTTCGCGTGGAGTACAGAGAATGCACTAACATCTTTTACAGAAAAGAGGAGAAGAGAAGAATGGGAATGATTTGAATTGTCGTCTATTCTTAAAAACAAAGAAGAAGTAAAAAATAAATAAGAAAGAGAAGACTAATAGAGGTAGAGGGCTATTTCGGGTTGGAATTGTTGACTTTTTTTGTTGTTTCATTTCTGATCTTCCAAGAAACCAAAGAAAAAGAAATCTATATAAGTGAATAAATATTTTGTGTAAGGAAGTAAGTTGTATTCTCTTGTCGTCCATAAAAAAAGTGACCTAAGGAATTTAGTATAATTAATAAGTATATAAGTTTGAATAGTCTCGTATAGCATTGACTTTCAGTCATGACTCCAAATGAATGTTGATTGTGTCGAAAACAAATAAGCACGTTAATTTCGTATAAAAAGAATCTCCGCCATACAGTTGCGAAATGAAAGAATTTAAAGAAATCATTGAGGTTTCCTTAAAGGAATTACATTTTTTATGTATAAAGAAGAGGAAGATACAAAGTCTAAAAAACAACTCTCAGGAATCAGAATTTCGCAAATGAAAGAAATAGAAAAGAAAAAACGAAATTAACGATCCAATACAATAAATAATACATAGAAAATTAAATAGAAAAATAGAAAATTATTAAGAAATTATTAATAAATAGTAATTAATTTCAAGTAAATGCATTTCTTTTTTCAGTGGATCTACTAAAAAAAAATAGAAAATTCGATTACTTTTCGAAATGTGGGGCTTTTCGAAGCCTCAGAGCTGCTTCCAATCCTGCTTTTGGATAGGGCCGGTCTCGTGTTTTCCCTCTAGTGGTGTGTAATCAAATTTTTTACTATATAATACTATATAATAAGATATAATATAATAAGATATATATAATATAATAAGATATATCGGGTATATATATATATATATTTTCTACTTAACTACTATACTATATTTTCTACATTAACTACTTTTTAACTTACTATATTATTTTTTTCTATATTAGATATAATATCTATACTATTATAGTATAGTAGCAGAACTTGCAATCTTCCTTTCTTTTTCAGAAGTTTGTTCTATCTACTTCTTTCTCTTTTTTTTCTTCTTCTCTCTCTTCTTTTCTTCTGTCTCTCTCTTCTTTTCCCTTCTCCTCCTTTCTCTCCCACATATAGAGATTAGGGCCTATTCCATCTCTTTTAGCACGCAATCAAACCGGGGGAGTTTTTACTTGTGCTTATTTGATCGATCTTTTTTTTTGATGAGTCTGGTTTTGAGGTTCTTTGAAAAAAAGATGTGTTTTGGCTTCCTAAGCTCTTGCCTAGGATTTAAGAGTAACGAAAGAGGACATATTATTCTCTTTTTTATTAAATTTTTAGGAAAAGTGGAGCTCTTCGAAAAGGCGCACTTAAAGAAAAAAAAGAATGCCCCACTGCTTTACTTTACTTACATGAAAAATGATGAATCATTCAATGGTCGATGGCAGGTAGTACTTGATTAAAGGTTCTCAAAAACTCTTTCCTGGGGAAGTTGTACTTGACTAGACCTATATTCTAATTATAAAAATCTATATTCTAATTATTTTTATAATTAGAAAATTAGATAGCAGAAAATATTTTCCAAAGAAGAAATATCATTGTTGCAAGATAAAGAACGAATCAAAGGTCATGCGCTCATACTATATCAAAAATTAATTGCTGGAAAAACTTATGATTTTTTTTTTTCTCGAAACGACGCTTTGGATTGGTTTAGTAGAGAACATCTATTGTGTTGGAGTTATTTCGGGAGTGCTTCAAGGCAAGGTCGCTAAAGAAGGCCCCAAGCCCATATAACCAAAGGATTTTGGGAGGGTGATGAGTCCCCTTGAGAAATAATCGAAATTGGCTCCATGTACGGGGGTATGGTACCTTGGTTGGAGTAGACTGGAGATAAGAGCTGGTGCAGAATGACAGTGATTAGAAGCCGGCGTGCAAGTTTCATTTTTGATGAAAACCTTTTTGTCACTAAGTAGGTTCTACCTAAGATTTCGTTTTTTTAGTTTTTAATATTTACATAAAAAAATAAATAATAAACAAAATAAAAAAATAAAATGAAAGTAATTAAAATATCATCACATAATAAATTTGAAGAAATAATTGTATACATTAGATTAGAAAAGTCTGGTAGGTCGTATCAGTAAAAGTGAATCGGTAGAAAGTTCCTTTTTGAGGCTGGTACCTTCTCTTTTTTGGGTGGGTTCCGTTGAATAGACTTGGAAGGTCTCGGCTAGTGGATTTATTTGAATATGAAAAATGTATTGGTTCTTAGAATCGTCCTGAGACTCATGGATGTCGGGGATTCCCTAGATTCTTAAGAGAGATCTTTGGCATATAGTTTTCTTTTCACGGAACTATTTATTTATTTATTGTAATGGATAGAATCTGGTGGAATAAACATTAGTATTAAATAAACATTGGAAAAAAAGAAGTTTTTTAAGTCGAAAAAAAGTTTTAGGAAATTCTAGCTTTGTCTAGTGAAGGACGGCATTGGAGTAGGCCGGGATTTTGTCTAGAAGGCACAGGCAGAAAAAGGGAGCTCTTAGTGAAGTCATTTACAAAAAGAAAGGAGTAAGGAGAGAAATAACATAGGTTTAGGAAAAAACTTTACAAACTTTGTTTTTTATAGATCTAATCTTTCTATTTTATATATTTATATAAAGAAGCAAGAGAGTCCAGATCGGTACAATCTCTATGGGGACAGGCAAGACATTTCTCGATAGCTACCTAGGATTCTCAGAAAATTTCTGATAATTAGCCCTTCTAATTAGATTTGCTGGAGTACAGGTATGGAAGGTTAATAGGATCTCAGGGGCTCATAAGGGCGGCAAGAATGCCTGTCTCTATAGAACATTTTTAATCGTCCGTGATTGGCGATTAGACGATTATTCGGGATTGAATAAAGAAGTCTGGTCCCATTCTCTCTACAAACATAACTTGGATACATGGGATGGGTCAAAACAGGTATTATGTCTATAGTATCCAGAACTAGGTTGAGTCAGTCAAGGAAGAGCAGGCGTAATGTGGAAAGAAGATTTTCTGGTTTATATCTATGGGATCACTCGGATAAGGAATATGTTTGGGAAAAAGGCTTTTCGCTTCCAAAGCTAATGTGAGGTCGGCGGAGACTGGTGCGTGATTTCTGGTTGTTTAGAAATTTTTATGAAATAGGTTAAAAGTTGTTTTCTTGTCTTAGCCAAGTTTGTTTAGGAGAACTTTTTCTAAATGGATTTCCTACGGAAGTGGTTGGGAGGGAATAGGGCCCCGTGTTCAGGGTGGAACTTCTGCCTGAAAGAATTCAAGTAAACGTTTATTTATATAATTTATATATAATTAGAATTTACGATGTACTATATCAATAACAAACTTTCCTTTTTCTATTTCAAATTCCATTTAGAGTCTCAAAATTCGTGTATTAGGGAGTTCTTTATGAAAAAATAAATAACTGAAATTATATAAATATAAAGAAAGAAAAAGACCGCGGGGATCTTTTCTATAACTGTAAAACCAGAACTTTTTACCTTCTTTACTTTGATGGTATGGTTTGCTGTTTTGCTGATTTCTACCTTTTTGACCGAAACTTTTCTATTTTTATAGTTTATTATAAATATTGATTTTTTCATTCACGAATCTATTTATAGATCTCTAGTTTACGGAAACAACATTATTTCCACAATCTAAATTTCCGCTTCGACAGCTATCAATCTGAAAATTTAGAAAGGAGCATTCGTTGATTAATGGTTATGATGGTTCTTTTGAACTTTTTTCATTTTTTTTAAGTAAAACTTATTTCGTGGATTATGTGAATGGAAATTTTTTCGCACACGACCTAGAATTGCTTCCAATTTCATGCTGTTACTACAGTTCTTGTATATTTTTCATATTATTTTTGACGATTTACTAAGAAATAAGAAACGTCGAATCGAATAGCCCTATACTTTCTTACAACTTTACAAAAGAAAAAAATATTCATCGTGTTTTTTAATTTCTATCATTTCATTTTTCAGTTCATTGGTCATAGATAGCTACTAAACATAAAATTCTTGACGAAACACCCTGGGGTAAAACAGGAGGGCTGGGTAAATTTTGAATGAATAGCGGGAAGAATAGTTATTTGTCGTTTGGAGAAGAAAGTTTTTTTCATTTCGCCCTTAAGTTTCTCGTATAGAAAAGGGGGAGTAAAGGAAAAAAGCAAAGGACCAAAAAAAGAAAATAGAAAAACACAAGAAAAAAAAAAAAGATCTTCCTTAGGATTACTTAGGATTACACAGAAAGAGGACTTTTCGTTGATTGAAAGACGATATTTGGAATGGGAATGGAATCTCAAATAAAAATGGGTATTAAGATAATAATTATAGTAAAAATTCTAGTATAATTCTGAATTTAAATTAAAAAAGGTATAGAAAAAATTTCATATAGATTTCATTTCAATAATAATAGCAATTCTTCAACATACTTCAACATAAGACATAAAAAAATAAGAAAAATAATAAGAAAGAACAAAGAAAAGACTCTTTCTCTTTTAGAAGGATTCGATACAAAAGGTGTTCGTGTCGAAGTACATCTAACTAAGGGACCCAAAATCCAATATAATTGGATTCGAAAAAATTCTTTTTGGTTGCTTGCTTTCTCCTCTTTCTGTCTTTTGTCTTTTTCTTTCTCTCTTTTCTCTCCTCTCTTTCTGTCTTTTGTCTTATTCTCTATTCTTCTTTCTCCTCTTTTTCTGATTCTTGTTCTTTTTTGATTTTTCCTATTTCCTTATTTTCTTCTTTTTCTTCTTCTTTCTCTGATTCTTTCTCTGATTCTTCTTTCTGATTCTGAGCGGAGACTGCTTCTTCTGATCGAAGAACGAGGCTGGGCGGGAAGATCCACCAAGCAGGAAAGAGTTTTCCTCTTCTTCTTTCGATTCTGTCTTCTTCTGGAACTTTTTCTTCTTTCCTCTCTGATTCTTCTGAGCGAATTCAGAGACTTCGAATCCCTATCCCGGAAAAGACCCATGCTCTTCCTCTTCCTTCTCTTCTGTCTTCTTCTGATCGAAGAACGAAGTTGGTCTCGAAGAGCAGATCAAACATGCGGTAAAGACAGATTCTTCCTCCTCTTTCAATTCTACGGATTCTGAGCGAGTAAGTAGGCGGGGAATCGAAGATCATATATGACCTAGAAAGCGGTAAACACGGAGTCTTTCTCTGATTCTCTTTCTCCTCTGTCTTCTTCTGCTCGAATGCAGAGGCTTTTCATCTCTCTAAGATTCGAGCGAGAGAAGAGAATGTTTAATGATGGATAGCCTAGAAAAGAGAATGAGCAATGCCTTAGAGACTCATGGAATTCGGAAATGATGCGGAATCTAGAATGAATGATTATGGATTCTTTCCTCCTAGAATTGGAGAATGAGACTCTCATGATTGGAAGAATGATTATGGATTCGATCTGGCCTAAACCATCGACTCTGATTTGGCTTGGGTAGTTCTATGTGGATGCTCTCTGGGTCCTAGAGCATCTTTTCCTTCGGGTCTCCCCTCGAGGGTTTTTCGGAGTCGAAAGGGAACCACCTAGACTAAAAGCAGAAAACTGCTTCTGACTTCACAGGGAACGACTCCTCATCGTTCCTTCCGTGCCCAAAATGTGCCTTCGGGACGCGAGAGGGGCCTACGACCTCCGCGGCAATCTCTTCACTGGTTGAGTTAGCGAAGGAGAACTCGAGATTTCTTATTCTATACAAGTGGGATCTCGCCAGGATTTCTCGAGCTAGAAGAGATAATAGCTCTCGGACCTCCAGTGTGATCCGGGAGGGGAAAGGCCCCCAAAGGCGGGCATTATGCCCGGTAGAATCCCCTTGGTTCCCACCTCCTACTAAACTACAGAGCTTAGTCCAAAGAAAGCATCCTCTTCGAAAAGGAAGAGCGCCCCCTGAATTCTTCGAAAAAGAAAAGAAAGATCGATTTCAGATCCTAGAAGAGATCTGATTTCAGATAAGAGAAGATTAGAGAAAGATCGATCTAGAGTTGAATCTGGAATGAAGAAAAAGAGGGCTGCCGATGTACCATAACTTAAAATCTGCATTTTTTCTAGGTCTTTTTGATTTTCCAAACATTAAGAACTTCCGAGATGGAATGAATAAGAATCGAGTGGGAAGACGGATTCAGAAAGAATCAAAAAGAGGCCTAGATCTAGCAAATAATACCTAACTAGAGTTTTCCAGTTCATGACCGAAATAATCAAAGAATTTATTGTTTCAAAGAATGATACCGAAAAAATCCAACCCCGAGATCAAATATGACCTATCAAGCGGTGAAGACAGATTCCGAACAGTACATTCCGTCAATTCATGAAGATCCAAAGCATCCAGTGCGCCTCTAGGTGAGTGAGAGATAATTCCTAGATAACTTTGTCCATCCATAGCTGCTAGGAAGTCCCGTAAGGGAGTCCGAGTCAGAATGGAAAGCTTTGATTACGGATTCCAGAAAGGAATTCCACTCTTGATCATGAGAAGAGTTCATTAACATCATTTTTCGGGGACAGGGAAATCTAGGGACAGAGATCGGGGAACTACTCCAATCCTGAGCTTGGATTACCGTGAACCGGACTAGAGATGTATCTCACTAGCCAGATGCATGAGGATCAAGGGCGAGCTTCTCTCAGAGAGAGAAAAAAACCCTTTTTCATCCTTATTCCTTCTGAAACGTGGACTTCTGCTTTTTGGTTTGGATTTCGACTCCAAAGCGGAAGATCTGGACTACTTCTTCGAGACAGCGAAACAAGCCAAGGAGCCCTTCCAATTGTTGAGTAAGAAGATAACAGGCTCGGATCCTCGGATTCCGCTCGCCCAGGATGCTTCTGCTAGCGCCTACCAATTCCTTTCTTATTTTCTGCTCGATCCAGTGTTGGCGAAAAAAACAAACCTTCTGGAACATCCGTCAGGCGAAATCCAAGATATTTATCGCTCTTTAAAGGAGGACTTGATTCCGTATTTGAAAAGACAATTAGACGATCATAAGGATTATGAATTTATGAAAGAGCATTTGGATCGCAAGCTTATGAAAAGGCTTTTTATGCCGCTAATCTACGGGAAAGGTCACAGAAGCATGACGTCTGACCTATTGGAGGTATACCCGAAGCCCCAGGATGCCTACACATATAAGAAAATGGCCCGGGTCTCCGGGCACTTATTCGCTTTTCTCTTCCATGAATATCCCGGCATTAAGGAATTTATGCGAATGATTTCTCGCGTGAATTGGTTGTGCTCAACAATGGGCCGTGCCGTGACTTCGAGTGTTCCACTATTGCACACCCATCAGGACTATCGGAAAAAAAAGCAGACACGGGTCTGTGTTTACGACCGTGCCACCCAAAAAAAGAAAGAAGTCAAAATCAATGTCGAAACCGCGGAGAGAGACCCCCAAAAGAGTGGGGACGCTGCCTGTGCCAATTTTATCCATCAAAAAGACGCTTTTGTTTGCATGAAAGTCAACCAAAAGGCTCTCAACTATGGTTTTCAGATTTATTCTGTCCACGACAGTTTTTTCACAACAACCGAAACTTTCGATCAATTGCCCTCTGTCTATTGTGAATCTATCAAGGAGCTTGGTCATCCTCTCCTCCTCGTTAACCAATTCTTGGCAGAAAACTTCCCCAGTCCGAAACTGAGCCCCTATTTGACTGGAAAAGTCTGCCCATTTCCATGTAAAATCCTCAAGGCTCTTTTCCAGAAAGAATTTCTTCCGAAACATCTCGACCAAGCGAAGACAGCGCTCTGGAAACGGAAAGTGACCGAGCTGATTAACGCTTATGACAAATATTCGAGTCGAGTCTCCCATCCCAAGAAGTGGCGGGAGTTCTCCTCCGACTTAACCAATCGTGATCTTGCGAAGAACTACGCACTCTTTTAGAACAGAGTGCACGAGAAAGAGCCAAGCCCCAATGCCATTCAGAAGATTTGGACATGTCTCTCTGCACGAAAGTGCAAACAGAAAGTCATTCCATGGGCTTTCTTCTTCGCGGTCTTCCTCCTTATTCCATCCAAAACCAATCTTTGAAGTGAGACAAAAAACATCTGTCTCTTTCTGTCGGAAGTGAGACAAAAAACATCTGTCTCTTTCTGTCTGAATAGGAAAAGTGTTCATTACCAAATTGATGAGACAAATGTCTTAAACGAATGTATGGGTGCCCTACTAAACAACTAACAAAAAAAACGATGAAATTGGTCCGTTTCCTTTTCTCTGCAAAGAGTCTAAACCTAACTCATCTGAATCTGAGGGACTTCTTCCCTTTATGGACCAGAAAGCCGACAGATATCAACCAGAAGTTAGTCGCATTATTTGCGACACAATCTACCGAAAGCAAAACCAAAAGACAGGAAAACCGAAGTAGTTCCAGCCAAAGCAAAAGACAGGAAAACCACACAGAAAGTCGGAAAAGCCAAACAACCAAACCGAAAACCGATTATTTAGGGCTAGTCATAACCGCCGTCAATTCGATATTACTCGCGCTAACGGGTCTCTCTTTCTTCCTCGAAGCACAGAAAGACAAAAGAAGGTTGCATGTCCCATCTCCGAAATCCTTTTTGGATCGCTATGCCCCTACGGGCTATCGTATTCCTCGTGAGGGAGGAAGTCTTCCGTCAGCCGGGGCTTCTTTTGTCAAGCATGCAAGTGGGCGGGTCTATTGGAAAAGCCCGGTGAGTCTAGTCCCGGCCCCCGTCCCGATCCCTGCCCCAGCCCCCGTCCCGGCCGACATCCCAGATGCCGCCCCGGCCGATCCTGAAATCCTGCCAAGACTTTTCGATCCTACTTTGTATTCCATCGAAGGTTATTTAGAACATGCCCGACAACAGAATCCGGGGGCAGCCGTAGAGAAAGAACAAATGGTCATCTCAGGGAACGGGACTCCCATGCCATACTCCATAGAAGCCTCCAGTTCAGGGGCACGGATTTCTCATTCCACGGAAGAAAAACCTTCTCCTTTTGACTTTGAGGCGTCCACTTCCTTTTCCACAGAACTACAACCTATTTCCCCATGCCTGGAGATCGTTCCGGCCGTGCCGTCTATTCCACCATCCCTATCTCCCTCCTTCTCTTTCGAGGAACCCTTTATGGCTATCAAATTCTTTACGGCCCGCTTTTTTCGACTTCCGGAAGCAAGAAATCCAGACGAATTGCCAGCCCCAAGTTCCTATACACCGGAGGAAGCACTTGCCATCGTCCCCTACCAGCCATCAGTGATCCAAAACGTTCCAGTAAACAGAACACCAGAAATCGTTCTGCAAACAACCCACCAATTTCTAGAACAGGGTGGCATCGACACCATCCAAACGGCGGAAGGCCTACGCATGATTATGGAAGCATTAATGTAGTAGGAAGAAGCAAATGAGAGAAAGGAGAGAAAGAGTCAGAAAGAAGAAAGAAGACAAAGAATCCGAAAAAGAAAGAAGAGAAAAGAAGAAGAGAAAGAACAAGAAAGAAGAAGAAGAGAGAAAAGAGAGAGAGAAAAAAGAGGAGAGAAGAAGAACAAAAAGAGGAGAGAGACAGAAAGAGAGAAGAAGAAGAGAGGAGAGAGAAGAAAAGAAGAAGAAGAGAGGAGAGAGAAAACAAGACAAGAGAAAGAGAGAAAACAAGAGAAAGAAAAGAAAAGAAGAAAGCAGAAGAAGAGACAAGAAAAGAAGAAGAGAAAGAAGGAGAAGAGAGAAAACAAGACAAGAGAAAGAGAATAAGAGAAGAAGAAGAATCAGAGAAAGAGAGACAGAAGAGACAGAGACAGAAGAGAAAGAGAGAGGAGAGAACCAAAGAGAAAGAGAGGAGAGAAGAAGAGAAAGAAGAAGAAGAAGAGAGGAGAGAACAAGAAGAATCAGAGAAAGAAGGAGAAGAGAGATCGAGAAAGAAGAAGAGAGAGAACAAGAAGAAGAAGAGAGATCAAGAAGAGAAAGAAGGAAGAACAAGAAGAGAAAGACAAAGAGAGAGAGAGAAAAGAGAGAGAAGAGACAGAGGAGAAAGAAGAAGAAGAGAGGAGAGAACAAGAAGAAGAAGAGAAAGATAGAGAGTTTCCTATTATTATTATTTTTACTATCATACTATCTATTATTATTTTTATTTACTTTTCTTATTTTTATTATTAATTTAATTTTTTTTCCTTAATTTTAATTATTTTCATTAATTTATAATGTCATTAATCTATTTTGTTTATTTCATTTTGTAATTTATTTTTATTTACAAGATATTATTTACAAGATATATTATTACTATATAAAAAAAAATAAAGAAAAATTAAAAAATTTCAAAAAATGAAAAAAAATAAAGATACAAAAAATAAAAATAAATTTCATAAAAATAAATTCGTTTCTAAATTAGTTAAAAAAAATAAATTAGTCAAAATAGATTTAGTATTTTTAGTATTAGAAAATAAATATCTTATAGTAGTAAACAGGACATCATTCACTTTGGATTTCCCTCTTTCTGTTGTCTCTCTTGTTTCTTTCTTGTTCTTCCTCTCTTGTTCTGTTTCTTCTTTTTCTTTTTCATCTCTTTTGCTTTGTTTCTCTTCTTTGTTTTCTGATTCTTCTCTCCTCTTTTTTCTTCTGTTTCTTTTTTTTCTTTTTCTTGCATTCTTTGTTCTCTTTCTCTTCTGTCTTCTTTTTTCTTCTTCTCTTGCTGGTTTTTTTCTCTTTTTTCTTCTGCTTTCTTTTCCTCTTGTTTTGGTTCCAGGCCCCCTTAAGGAGGCTATTGCTTGTGCAACTGAATCCCTCTATTTCTATTTCTGATCGTTATTCGTATTTTTCTTTTTCGTTGGAGTTGTAATTGGTAAGTGCACTCCTCTTTGTCCGATGTCTTCTTTCTGATTTCCTGCCGCTTCTGCTATATAGGTTTTTCGGTGCTGTTTGTTGTTTAGGCTTCCTTTATGCACGGGTCAAAAATAGTCGTTTGTAAGTGTGTTTCATTTCTGGTTTTTTTCTATTTCTTTCGTTTTTTTTCTATTTCTTTCTTTCTTTGTCTTACTTTCTTTCTCATTCTTTTTGTTTACCCGACCCTAGAGTTTCTACTTTGTATTTTTCTCACAGCTATGTAATATCTTTGAATCTAGGATTCGGTTATGTATGTTTCATATAGGACTCCATTGAAAAAATCTAGAAAAATAAAGTATCCTACGCACCCTCTATTTGAGTTATAGGGAGCTTTAGGGCCTATAATTTTCTTGTTCGATATTCTGTGTCGAGAAGGGCCCTTCTGCTTTCCTTTTTTTTTCCTTCCGTGATAGGTTTTTTCGATTTTGTTTATTTTTTCTCTACTTATTTTTAATCTAATACATTAAATGTAAATTTTAATGTAAATACAATATTGAAAAATATATAAAAATAAAAACGAATCAAAATCTACTTGTTTCCATGTAGACTAAAAAAGCAAGTCTTTCCTTCTCCCCCTTTCTGGAATAATTAAAACCTAGAAAAAGAGGACTTTCTGCAATCATGATAGGGATTATCAAGGCACACGTTCGAATTTCATTATTTATGTTTTTAGGCGATCCTTTCACCAATAGGAAGGGATCTCCTCTTTCTTTTTTGTATGTAATTCGTAGACTTATTTTTCTTTCTTGTTCTATATGTTCTGTATAGGAATTTTTTTTCTTCTATATCACGCATAACTTTCGTTTCTCTTTTTTCTTGCCTCATTTTTGATTTTTTCGAAATCTTCGCTCTTTTCTTTTTATTTTTTCCTGTTCTTTTTTTCTATTTTTTCTTTTTCACTAGCCTACTATATAGAAATTTTGACAACCTTTTTTTACATTTAAGATTGAGTCTCTTTTCGAGTGATTTTTTACTTTTCTGCAACTTTTCCGCAGTCTTCTTTGCCTTA
Organism: Plantago crassifolia; assembly: GCA_036897885.1. Classification (NCBI taxonomy): domain Eukaryota; kingdom Viridiplantae; phylum Streptophyta; class Magnoliopsida; order Lamiales; family Plantaginaceae; genus Plantago; species Plantago crassifolia. The sequence goes on along the minus strand of JAYMSM010000006.1, from coordinate 13,087 downwards.
TCATTCATGTCACTCCAGGCACATGCGTAAGAAAGAAAAGATTGGTCATATTTTATTATTTTGAGGGGATTATTTTGAAAATGAGAAAACTTTTTCCCTTTCCCTTCTTATCAAATGAGCTCTAGTGATTCTATTTTTTCAGCTAGTTCATGGGTTAGCTGAACAAGTCGAACACCGAAAATGAGTGCTAAATCATTCAAATTTCTTTCTTTTTTTTTAGTTTTAAAAAAGACTGCTTTTTATTTTCTTTTTCTCCTTTCTGAAGCCGGAATTTATAATTTAGATAGAAAACAACGAGGACTAAAAAAGGTCGATAAAAGTTTCGCATTTTGGAAAATCTCTTTCATCAATTATTTGATATTAGAAGTTCAAAATTTATTTACAAATGCAGTAACTAGAGTTGAGTTGTGTTGCAAGAAGTGAGCCACCCACATAGGAAAGAAATATTTTAAATATTAGGTTGCGTCTAAGAAAAAAATCTTAAAATAAAGAAAATGGTTTTTTTACTTTTACACATAACCTTTTCATTTTCATAGTAAATAAGGTCCTTATGAAAGTTTAAAAGTTTATTAAAAAAAGGTTAGGATGATCGTATTATATTTTATTTTGTCTGTTTTCCTTCTGTCTGATAACACAAAGATTCACTCCAACACTTAGGGGTTTAGTTAACGCTCAGAAAAGAAAGCGAAGGCTAGGTCTGCCTGTTTTGAATCTGGTGAAGGTACAACGTGTTTTTTGCAATTTTAATAATTAATTTTAGTAGAACTCAAATATCACCATTTTTTTCCTAATGATACCTAATGATGTTTGTTTTTCCTCTTTTTGAGATCATCCATACTTTGGAATATTTTCCAAATAATACTTTATTTTTAAGTTAATTATTTTAGGCCAGTGAAAATTTTTCAGTCACTCTTTCTATACATAAACATAATTTCACTCAACTTTTTCCAATATCCAATATATATATATATACAATTATTGACATTTAAATTTAAAGAAATGATTCTTAATTAATTAATGTAATATCTTTTAAAATCTTTCTTTTTTTATTTTTCCCCCTTTTTCCTCCTTCTTCTTATTTTCTAATCTTATAGAAAACTTAATAGTAAATTGTTAAGTAACTGGATCTCCTATTTCAGTTTCAGTAAAGAAATCAAAATTTTTTTTTGATGATTTAGGTCTGTGAATTAGCACGTCGGCGTATAAAAGCAGGGGTTTCAGGTTCAATTTAATTTTGACAGGTACAGGTAAGGAGGGGAAATAAAAGGTTTTATAGAAAGGTGGTTGAATGGATGAATAAGGAAAGTCCCTTTTAGGTCAAACTAGGAAAGGAAAGGGGTTTCTAGCTGAATTTACACTTTGCTCGAGATCGCCACTAGGGTTTCAGGGAAAGGCTGAGCTAGGATGTGATAGGTTGGGAAGGGATTTTCATGGATAATAGGTTGTTTGCTCATAAGAAATTGTCGCGGAGCTTTCGCTTGTCTAACCAGGGAGTGGACCCCTCCTTTATTAAGTGTATTTTCTTTGGGTTTAGTATTCAATATCAAAGCAAAAACTTTTTCTGTTTGGAGTTTGGAAGTGCTTAGCTAGAGTTGGCTTACACATAGGTCTCTAATCTAGATCTTTTTGATTTCTATTTTCATAGATATCTGAATAACAGCTTTTGGTTGTAAGTTGAAATATAAATAATTTGATAATTTGGGCTTGCTGTCTTCAACTTTGACATAATTTTTCGCTACGAAGATAGTTCAGATTTCGATTCCTTGAAATTATAGAAATCTCTAATCATAAGTAGGCCTCTCTATCTAAATTAAATATAAAAAGTCTACGTTTGGAATGCCTCTTGCCTATTTGGATAAATCCTTTTATTTTTTCGCTTGCGTTTTTTGCTTTGTCCTTCTTTTGACTTCCTATTTTTTCTTTCTATTTCTCTATTTCTTCCTTTTTGGGCTCTTGATAACAATAGTTGTGAACTTAGGGCTATCTCTAGCGAGTATCGCAGGGTAAATTGGACTTGTACTTCAAAAACCAAAAACATTTTTCTTTTCTATAATTAAAATTAATAAAACGTGGGCTTCCTTACTTAACTTATATTATACTACTAATATACTAATATGAAATAGGAAAACGATTCCGTAACTCAGATAGAGTTTCATTAGTAGTATCTCTTTCTTTCTTTCTGACTTCTTTCAGACACTGCCACTGGTTTTCTTCTTTCCTCCTTCTTTCTTTTCTCTTGCTTCTTTTTCTGATTTTCTTCTGAGCCTCCAAAACCAGTGTTTTTTCTTTTCTGGTTTTTGCTTGACTGTTCCTCTTTTTTTCTTTTGTTTTTTTCTGATTCCTTCTTTTCCTCCCCTCTGCTCTCTTTCTCTTATTTTTCTTTCGGAGACTTGTTCTGATTCTTCTTCTCTCTGAGTCTCTGACTCTCTCTCTCTCTTTCTCCTTTCTTCTCTTGTTCTGATTCTTGTTCTTTCTGACACTTGTTCTCTTCTTCTTAGTCTCTCTTGCCTCTATTGTTTTCTTCTTTCCTCTTCTCTCTCTCCTGTTCTCTCTCTTCTCTTTCGGTCTCTTCTCTTTCGGTCTCTTCTTCTTCTTCTTTCTCTTCTTCTCTCTCTTTCTTTCTCTTGTTCTTCTCTCTCTGGATTTCGTTCTTTTTCTTTGTTCTCTTCTCTCTTTCTCTTTTCCCTTCGATCTTTCGATCTCGTTCTTTGAGAACTTTCTCTTTCTCTCTCGTTCTTTGAGAACCTTCTTTCTCTCTTCTTTCTTCTTGTTCTTTCTCTCTCTTCTCTTTCTTCTGTCTCTTGTTCTCTCTTCTTTCTTCTTGTTTTCTCTCTCTCTCTTCTCTTTCTCCTCTTTCTTTTCTTCTTTTCTTGTTCTTCTTCTCTTTCTTTCTTCTTTTCTTGTTCTCTTTCTTCTCTTTCTCTCTCTTCTTTCTTCTTTCTCTGTCTTCTCTTTGTCTCTGACTCTCTTTCTCTTCTCTGTTTCTTTCTCTGTCTCTTGTTGTTCTTCTCTCTCTCTTCTTTCTTCTCTTTTTCTTCTCCTCTCTCTCTTTGTTTTCTCTCTTTCTCTGATTCTTCTTCTTGTTCTTTTTCTTCTTATTCCTCTCTCTCTGATTCTTCTCTCTCCTCTCTCTTTTTTCTTTCCTATTTTTGCATATTCCCTAAGAGTGGCTTTCTGCTGGCCTTGCGTTTTCATTCATTCCCCTCTCTCTTTTCCCTTATCATTTCCCTTTTCATTCCCCTTTCCATTTCCTGACTCCTATAGTGTTTTACTAATTTCGTACGTAATGCGAGGTATCTCTCTCAGGATTCCGTGAAATGAAAGAGGGGGTTGTGTATAGCTAGTTGAAAGAATGAGAATAATAGTAGCAAAGGGAGAGGGCGGAGAAAGAGACTAAGAGGAATGTAGTCGCAGAAGAGCTAGGACTGCTAGACATGGATATTGCAGATCGAATCGTTGAAGAATTCGAATCGTCAAAGAATGGGATGAATGTTAATGGGATGAATGTTCTAGATCGTCAAGTCAGTCTGGTCAAAAAAAGAAGGAAATGTAATCCGAATTTTAGAGAGAGGTAAGTGCGGGAAGGCATCGTCCTAGAGTTCGTATTCGTGTAAAGATAGTTCGTGTAAAGATAGAATGAAGGAAGACTCTGATTCTGTCTCTTTCTCTGATTCTTCTCTTTCTCTTCTGTCTCTGTCTCTCTTTTCTCTGACTCTTTCTTTCTCTTGTCCTCTCTTTTCTCTTTCTCTCTCTTTTTCTCTCTCTTCTCCTTCTTGTTTGTTTTTCTCTTCTTTCCTTCTACTTTTTGTCTTTTCTCTTCTTCGTTCTTTTTTTCCTTTGTCTTCTCTCTTCTTTGTCTTCTCTTTCTCTTCTCTGTCCTCTTTCTTCTTTTTTCTTTCTTCTTCTCTTTCTTCTCTGATTCTCTTGTTTTTCTTTCTTTCTCTTCTCTCTCTTTCCTCTGATTCTGTCTTTCTGTCTCTGTCTTTCTTCTTTCTCTTTCCTCTGATTCTTGTTTTCTCTCTTCTCTCTCTCTTTTCCTCTCTTTCTTCTCTGTCTTCTCTTTTCTCTGATTCTTCTTGTTCTGATTCTTTTTTGTTCTGATTCTTGTTCTTTCTCCTCTTTTTTCATTCTTCTCTCTCCTTTTCTCTTTCTTTCTCTTTTCTTCTCTTTTCTCCTCTGTCTGTCTCTTCTCTTGTTCTCTCTTCTTTCTCTTCTTTCCCTGTCTCTGTTTTCTTTTCTTCTTTCTCTTTTCTCTCTTTCTTCCCTCTGTTCTCTTGTTTTTCCAAATCCCGGCTGGTCAAATTCTTTTTCGCTTCCATTATTTCTGTTTGTAATCGGGGGAAAGAGTTTTCCAGAAGGATCCCACTCTCTCCAATTCTATTAGCAAGTAGCAGGAGTGGGACTTTTCTGTTCGGCAAGAAACCTTTTCCCTGGCCTTCTTTCTTTTCTTTTTTCTTCCCTCTGGAGCGGATTTCCCTGCTTTTCCTTCCTTCTGACTGGACTTAGTAGACCTTCCTCGAACTCTCTTTCTCGACTGCAGAACTCATCATCGAATTCCCATGCCAATGCGTTCTCTCAGCATTTCATTTCCTTTTCTCTTCTCTTTCCCTTCCTCTCTCTCAGCAGGATTCGGGAAGGATCACTCATAGGAAGTCTATGGATTTCGGGAAAAGATGAAATTGACCGAAAGAGAGAAAAAGTTGAAAAAGGAAAAGGAGAAGAAAAACTCTGAAAAATATAAGAAGAAGTCAGAAAAACCAAAGAAAGGAAACAGATAAAGACAAAGAAGAAAGAGGAAAAAAAAGAGAAAGAACAGACAAAGAAGGAAGAGAGAAGACAGAGAAAAGAGAAAAAAGAGAGAACGAATAGAAGAAAGGAAAAGAACTACCTAGTAGGGACAGAGTCAAGGAGAAATTAAGTAGACTAAAAATGAAAAAATCAGTACAGAGAATGGAGCTACACCTCAAAACTTCTCTGGAAAACTCGCGTTTGGAAGAAAGGTCTATCTAATAAATTGCCACCCTTCATTTACTAAATAGAAATATAACAAATATAGCTAAGAGACAGGCTGCATCAGAAGGAGAATGAGCATAAGCTAATCAAACAAATGAACACCATGCATCAAAAAAACGAACACAAGTAGAAAATCCTAGTTGGCGCTAAAAGAGAGAAATGAAATTTTATTCTATATGTATATAGTATAGTGAAACAAATGTCCTAATACAATAAATAAGTCTATGCAGGGAGTCTCTCAGGAGAATGGAGAGATAGGACAAGGAGGCCAACCAATCCAGTACACATTAAAAGAATATGCTCGTGGACCTTCAAAATATCTACATGCATTATTACTTAAAGTTGTCTTTTCTTTGTTGTTATTTATTTTCCGAAGAAAGGGGAGGAGTAGTCTAGTTAGAATTATTTTTTATTTATTATTCTAGAAAAATTATTCTAGTAAAAAAAGATTTTTCCTATTATATTATATAAATTTTACTTACAATTAATTTCTATATCAATTTCTATTTATATACTATATAATTTCTATCTATATACTATATAATTACTATCTATATAATCATATAAAAAACTATTCTAATTAATTATAATAATTAATTTCTAAATTTACATAGAAATTTTTAGCTTTTCACACTTTTTTCATCCTTATTCATTATTTATTTACAAACAATACTTGCAGAAAGAATCCAGTACTTAGGTGGAAGGAAAAAAATGTTTACCAAAAAAGCCTTTAGATTTAAGCAATGAGAGCTAAAAGGTTCCACTCGGTTATGAACATTGAAACTTTGTGCGAAGAACTTCCTATGTACTTTTTGGGGGGAAATGCAACCCAACTGAAATATACAAACAGTGATATTGAGGCAAATATAAAAAAGTAAAGAAAAATATATTTTCTACGAGATCCAAAAGAAAGAGAGTTGGATATTTTTAGGGTAACATTTGAGAAGCTTGGATCCCATGGGTTGGGTATCGACAACTATTACCTAGTAGAGAATTAACTTTAGTTAGTAGTTAGTGGAGCTAATTTATTTTTTCATGAATCATTTTTCTATTTTTATAATTAAAGTTAAGTAAAAATGTGTCCGACAAAAAGAGTATAGATTACAGAATCGATCCAAGATTTGGGATGGAAAAGCGGAGGTCAAAGATTCCTTAGGTGAAAGACTTGGTAAGAAAACAAAGAAGTAGCAGAAGGATCGTAACATTTTATACAAAAAACAAAAGAAAGAAAACTCTTTCCATGATAGAGATCGCCGGGGTCATAGTGTTCTGCAGGAGTCTTCTGAGTGAGCTTCCATTCTACTCTTTACAAACCTCTACCTCTCCACAAGACCCCATTTCTCTATCAAAAGCAGGAAGTGCATGAAATAATAAATTAATGATGAAAAAGTTCATACTTATCTCCTTGAAAAAACCTCCTATTGTTCCCAGATCTCTTCACTAAAAAACACCCTAAAAAGGGGGCTAGTCCCTCTTCTCTACGATGTGCCTGTTCCCAAAACGTAAAGCAAAGATTGGGTCTAGACACACCCCCTTATTTTAAGGACTTCCCCCTTATTCTTAAAAGGCTTCTGGAGAATGATATGTATTACGATTAACAACTATTCTATTTTACCTTTACCCAGTCTTAGAACTAGTTTCTTAAACTCGAAAAGTAAAAAGACTTTCCGCAACAACCTCAAATTTTTGACTTCTTGTCGATTCTATTTTTTCTACCGCATGCAACTCACGCGAGGATGCCATTTCAGTTTCCGAACCCATATTGCCTATGCCATTAGATTCTTCCTCTTTAGTCTCTTTGGTAGTAAGGTAAGATCTTATCCCTGCAATGTAAACACATAATATCTTTCGTGATTAAACTTATTCTCGAACTTAAATCAACCTTCGCCTTTGGTGTTTGGTGAGCCCGAATTTCTCTGCCTACCAAAAAGGTTCTGTCATACGTTAACATTATCTTTAATTCTTTAATGTAAAATGTAATCAAGGGACTTCACAGTAGAATAGAATCAAAAAAATTTCATTTTCCGGCGAAGCGATAAGTTTCGTGTTGATATTGACTTAGATGAATACTTGAATTTTTTTTGATTCTATTAGAATCCTTTCTTACTAGATAAATAGATAAACCCCCCACGGAGCTTCCCAGAATAGAAGAATTTTCCCAACCTGATCTAAATCTGGATGGAAATAGAAAATGAACTTGATGTCTGATTCTACTAATAGGATCCATATTAAAAACTTTCTATTATCTATTATATTTTTATTATATTATTTAAAAATTAACTTTATCTTTACTGACTCCTTCTACTTTCTTGCCCTGCCCCTAACATATCCATAGAGTTCTTTTCTCTTCAAGGAACCATAAACTACTTTTCGCCCCATCTTCCTATTTTTCTACTCCAGTAACATGTTTACTTCCAAAGAAATTAGAATTGTACATTCATGATCAAAAGTTTTGTAATGGATCATCTTATCAAAGATTTCGGAAAAACAAATGCGGACACACGTTCGCCTTGTGTCGCTCTACCTTGTTTGTTTTCCTATTCTATTTTCACCCTCAGGATATACCCACCCAAGCGTACCAACCGGCTTCTATCCGGCCATTATCCAACAAGAAGAAGGGGCTTATCAAAAGAAAGGAGAATGCCCCGTGTTCCTTGTTTGTTGTTCTTAGCAACATTTTTTACGTAAAAAAGAAAAGAACCCTGCTCCTCTACCGACTGACGTGAGAGACTCTCTAATAAATATCTTTTGATGATTTTGACAAGAGCAGCACAGATCCTGAAACCATTATATCCAACCGCAGCTCCCGCGGATATATGAATGGGCCCCTTTCGATCGATCTTTCTGAACTCTTAATTATATTAGATTAGCTTACATGACTTCAGTTCTTGACATTGTTACGACTCAGACTCGTGACACCCACTAGTACACCAAAAAGATAACATACACCTGTGTACGTACCCGTGTTCTTCTCTTTTCACTTTGTGGAAAACAACGAATCTTGCTGTTTTTTCAGACCTAGCCTCGGAACCTATTCCATTAAGTAGAAACTTTCTCCATATCTCCATATTATAATTGAGTAATTTAGTCTTGGCTGACTCGTGTTTAGTTTCTGAAGGCTTTTTTGAAACGATAGTAAAACATATAGAATAAAACAAGCATGGGATCTCGAGTAAAGTACCGGAGGATATGATCTTCTCTGATTCATATTCATTATTGGATCTATTCTTTTCATTTTCTTTTTCCGATCTTTTTTTTCTCTCTTGTTCTCTTTTATTTTTTTTATTTCTATGTTTGCTTTTCCCTGAAAGAAAATCCCTACTGCTTGCGTTTCACATGCTGGTTTTCTATGTTCTATACTTATTTGTTTTTTACGTTGGTTTGTGTAACGATACAATTAAGAGACTTTTTTTGTTCTATTCTGCTTTTTCTTCCTTTCTTGTCTCTTTCTTCTTTCATTTTTTACATAGGATATTTGCAATCTACTTTTCCTTTATTTTTTTTCAACGTCTGTTCTTTTAAGTAGAAGTAGTATTTAAGTAGGATTCTTTCTTTAGTAGCTAGAAAAATTCTTTTTGCATAGGTTTAGTTTGATTCTTCGGATTCACGGTTTATTTTTTGTCGAGATTTAAATAACTTTTATCTAAAATTGAAATAAAAAATCAAATCTAAAAATTGTAAATGAAAAAATTTTTACATTCTTTTTTATTTTTAACTTTCCCACTGCTGACTGAAAATGCGTTTTTTTATTTTATTAGACTCTAGTATCTATTGTAGTGTGTGTTGGATGAGTTTTGGCTTATGTTTTCCAGTCAATAATGATTTTAAGGTTTTTGGATTCGCAGATTTGGGAAGAGGGCTCCGCAGACTTTTTGTTTGCCTTCCGAGGTCTCGATTTCTTTTTTTTTTCTTTTTTCCCTTCTCCCAAGTATTCCGATTCTTCTTTCTACGGGATCCGGGGAATGCTTTACGTGGACTCACATGCAATTACTTAATTAAGTATTTGTTTCTCTAAAATGGAATGACATTTAATGTTATTGGTTCTTTGGTGGAGCAGGCTGCTTTCAATTATGCTTGTTCTATTAGTCTTAGGGAGATCCTTGAAATGAAAAAAGGAAACTTACAATTCTTTAATTACACCCGGTTTTCATAATTTGGCTTTGATATGTTCGGGGCAGGTTCTTGACAAGTAGATATCGCATCTAATCTTTATCATTTCTGACTCCTTATTCTGCATCTATCTTATTGAGAATCAATAGTTGAGACCTTGGATGATTGAACCATACTCCCTATGATTTCTATAAGATTTCCAGGAGTCTTTATGATTCGTTCTATTTTTCTATTTAAATAGGTTTTTTTAGTTATTTTTAGTTATAGAAAAGAGAATAGACAGAGAGTAAACATAAAGAACAAAGATCACCTGTGTCAGCGAACAAGAATATAAGTAGAATTAAATTAAATAGTATATAGAAAAAAATAGTATATAGTAAAAATAATAATTTTAAATATAAAATAGTATAATGTAAAATAATTAATAATTAAAAAACTTAGTTCATGCGTGAGTTTTAAAAATCATCAATCATAAGGACCTGAAAGGAAAGAAAATCAAAGAAATCTGAATTTACAGTAGAATCCACCGAAAGAAAGACAAGCTGTGTTGTGAGGTAGGATTGAATTCTTTTCTTATTATTCTTTATGTCCGAATTCTCCAACTTTCCAAAGCGATGCGAGTCCGAAAAGAAAGAAAAGAGAAAGAGTAGACAGAGGAATGGTTATAAAAAGAGAGAAAGAATCGAGAAAAAACCGAACGAGAAAAGAGGTCTGCCCTGAATTCCGGAAGAAGGAAATTTTTATACGCACTCCCTCATGCAAATGCATCACATGGGTCTACGAAGTCGTGACGTCACGATGCTTTAACAATGCCATTGATTGAACATTGAGCCGGGATGCACTAGACACTCGAACTGATCGAGCACTTTTGGACGGAAACGAATTAAGAAGGATCGGATCATCATAAGTACTACACGAGATCATTTCCTTGATTTATTAAGAGCGAAACCAAGGAATAAATAAATCAAGCAAAGCAAGAAAGCATGGGATTCCGAGCTAAAAGAAGTGGATCTTTTCGTGTTTCACAAAAACCAAAAAAGAAAAGAGAGATATTTTCAAACCAACCGTAGATGTAAATAAATGTAAAAGGAATAAAAAAACTTTTCTGTTGAAGGAGATTCCTTGAAGTGCACATTTTCCTATTCGACAAAACGAAAAAATTAATATTTTTTTTATTTCTACCGATTGAATATTGAATGAAGTCGAACTAGAGGGGAGCTCTTCCGAAAAAAGATATGCACAAAGACAAAGCAGGGTTCTAGAGAGAGACAAAAGAAGCCGTCGGGCGAGCTATTCTCTAAAAACTAAAAAAAGAGGTTCGGGCAGAGCGTAACAAAAAACACATTTGAGGTAGGATGTTGTGAGTAAAACTATCTGAAATCATGGAAAGACAGTACTAAAAATAGAGGCAGAAACCAGTACGAGATTGAATAAACCAGAAGATAAATAAAAATGAATCTTTAAAAAGGAAGCAAAAAAGATAGAAAAGCGAAACCCGTTTTGGAGAGAAGAGTGCATCATGAATGAATTAAGCGAGTTCCTCAATTTTAATCAATTTAATTTCAGGGTCGCTCTTTTGACAGATTTCCTTAAAGTTTTTTGAAAGCTTTCTATTCGATATTCTTCCATCTTCCAAATCTTTCCAGTTATTACTGCCTTCACTTTCTATACGTATTTGCTATACGTATTTGTGACTGAGAAATTCCCGTAAAACATTCTACTATTTTTCTTTCTACTCTCTTGACTATCTTTACTTTTTTTATTATATACGTACGATACGCTATTAGCTCGACGACAAGAATTCCTCTTTTTTTTCTTTTCTTATTTTTCGTCAATAGACGACAACAAAACAGTTCTTTTCCAATCTCTTTGTTCTACTTTTCGAAAAAAAATGGACGACAATCAAATAAAGTCCATTTCCCTTTCCTTAGTAGGGCATCACGCACCTCTATTGATACACGGCTGCCAGGACCCCCCGACACTCTCTCCTTCGAATTCTAGATTAGAGCTTCTGCCCATAGAGTTTCATTTACTCAGGTTTCCCTTTCCTCTCCCCTTTTCTTTCTTTTCGTTAAATATAGGTATTTGTGAGGAGTTTGAGATTCTCTTGTCAGTGTTTTGCCCCTTTTATTCTTCATTATTCATTTTTAGTAAGATATTTTTAGTAAGAAGTAAGATTCCCCCGCACATCTATTTTCTTTCAAAAGAAATAAAAACAAACTTTTCAGACGGGATTCATGAACTTTCCTAATGAAGTACTTTAGTTTGGAGTTAAGTTGGAACATCTTCCAGTCAAAATGGTACTTCTCGCTAGTCAGCAAGGCCCTTTCCTTTCCCGAGTCTTTTCTCTGAGATTCTTTTGGTTCGTTAGTATTGAGATAATTCCTTACGGACTTGGAGTAGTCCTTTTGTTTTGTTGACATCAACACTTCTTATTGTCGTATCGATTCTTCCAATCTTTGTTTACTGATCTGCCATTGAAAAGCGCCTTTTTCTAACTTATTTGGGTCTGCTGTTCACTATAGATCTGTTACTCTGTAGGGGTCGGTCAAGAACCTTTTTGTTTGTGACAAAGATTTCCCCCTCCCACCCAGACTCACGATACTTTGGGTTATTGAAGGAAAGGATGTCTCGAAAATGAAATTAATTAAAAAGAAATAGAGGCAGAGCACATTTTTCCAGTGCGAGATCGATAACGTAGACCCGCAGAAGATTAATAAGAACCAGAGAAGGAAAGAAACAAGAAAATGAAAAAATAAAGGCCCTGTAAAAATCAACTAAAAGAAGCAAGTAGAAAAGAAAGAAAGAAAGTGAGGGCGAAAAATGTAAAGAAAGAACGATCGTAGAATTGATAGAGCTAGACGAGAAAAGATCTTCATCAAAGGTATACCAGTATCATAGAGGATCCAAAGGCTTTCTTGAAAGAATCCAATTAAAAACACAGCATTTCCTTTAAAAAGGGATTCGAAGATCTTCAGAAAGATGGAAAAGACAAGCAAAGAATGGAATGCAAAAAAAAAGGCTCTTAGCCCCCCCAAAAAGATATTCATTCAATGTTATATAGGATTGCAGCTAAAAAGAGATAAAGGAGAAAACAAGAATAAAAAGATAAGAAGAAGATAAAAGGGAATCTTCTATAGAAGATGTAGCCAAATACCAGTAAGGCCCTAGCTGTCCTCGACCGACACAACTCTAAATCACACCACTCGCGGAGTCTGAGATGGATGACTCAAAGACTTAAATTGTCACGAATTCTAAATGGAAAAAGGGTTCTTTTGATTGGAGTAAAAATAAATAAATGCAACACTACTTCACTTATAACAACTAACTTTTTACTTATTTTTTGTACACTTATTTACTTACTTCTTACTTATATATTTTTTTAGTATAGTTTTGTATTAAAAGTATATTTTTTTTACTAATCTAGTGATTAAAAAATATACTTTTAATACTATATTGTTATTTTATATACTTAATACTTATATTATTTCTTATATTACTTAATTTTTTACTTAATTTTTATTTTTCTTATTTATTTTGATTTTATTTTACTTACATCTGATCCAAATCATCCGATCTGAAGTGTCTCGAGTTAAATCTAACCTGAAATCATTAGATTAGACTCACGTCTCTTATAGTCTTATTTGTTTGTTTGGCTTATACTAATTAATCACTCTTTCTCTATTTCTTTAAACTTGCTAGTACATTTTTATTATCCCATGAAAAAGATGAATAGATGTGTTGAGCAGCCTCCCTAAGTGTGTTCTAAACTTAGTGGTTTTGATGTGGATACTTAATTTAGTAGCTAAGCTGATAACCCCTAAGTTAAGCTCTCTCAAGCTTAAAATTGTAAAGGTGGTATCACGCTGATTATTCCTAACTTAGCATATTTTTGTATTCATCAAGTGTAAGGTTTGCAGGTAGGCTGATTGGAAGGCTTACGCAGGCTGAAGGCTGAAGCTTG
>JAYMSM010000005.1:0-59545 GCA_036897885.1 Plantago crassifolia | reverse complement strand
TTTTAATAATTTTAAATAATTATTTAAGTTTAAGTTCTATTTATTTATTTAATAAATAGGAAGAAATCCTCTCTATCTCTTTTATAACTACAAAACAAAATATACAGTCCTTTCAGCATTTTGTTTGAAGTTTAGAAAGAAGGCCCTTTTCTTCAAGTCCGCCTTTTTGTTTCTGTGGAGGAAGGTAGACATGGTCATTACATAATTTGTAAGTCAAGATAGCATGATTTGATTTGTTTTTTCCTGATCTTTCGGTAGGTAATTGGAATGGAGTCTTTTGGGGTAGAGTCGACTAGTATTTTTTACTATTTCATTTTTATTTTCATGTTGATGGTTAAACAGGGTCTTCCTGTCGCCCGGGTGGCACGAAGTACTCCGGTGAAATCTATTAGAAGCTTGGTCTCTATAGAAACATTCTTTTTGGAGTGCTCTATGGATCAATTCTCTGTTTTCTACCGATTTATAATGGGTGTATTTGAAAAAACTCTCGGAAGAAGTGCTGCTGGTTTTATTTTTTAAATTAAAATATATGCGGGTAAGATGATTTTGGTTTTTTAATTGGATGTTCTCTAAATACTAAATAGAATATTCATTTAATATATTTAATCTAACATCTTTTTTAATAGCTTTCCTTTATTTAAGTATTGCTTAATCATGCTTGTGCTGCACTTTCCAATAATGGCCGTGAATGCGAAGAAAGCAAAGAGAAACTATAGTCAATCCTGAATTAGTATTTTAATAATAGTTAATTTCTCATTATCAAGATATTCTTAAGTCTGTTTATGACAACTTAGGACGATCTATCCCATTCGCCAAGGGGTTAGTAGAGACTGAGAGAAATTATGCGCCTTTGTACGTCTTTCTTCAAATATCGTATACTAACGGCCCCACCAGACTCCCCCCCCTTTTTACTATACTATATATAACATATAACAACCTCAGGTTTGCATTCGGCGGAGACTTTGCTTAAAGCTTTTTGTGCTCCTTAAACTTCCTTCTTTCACCAAAGTACTCTAAAATTGTCTCCACCAATGCCTATATTATTATATATGGATATATGGAGGTGATCAATGCTGCACCTCAAAGGGGATCCAATACAAGCTATAATCCATAAAAAGCAAACAAAAAAGTAGACCGTTTCGGAATCTAGGACGACTTTGAAACACAAAAATATACGAGAATCTATTAATTAGCATAAAGCGCTTCCTCCGACTCTACCTTATTTAGTCCCCACCGATACAGTGCTTGTTTCCGAAAATGGCTAGTATAACTCAAAGGGGGATTGGTCTACTATCTCCATTTAAGAACAGGACCTCAAATGCTATGATCTATGAAATAATCTCCAAAAAGAATATTTTTACTTAGTTTAGGATTACAATATTAGGATTACAATAAGATAGAATATAGAAATAAAAAAAAAAAAAGAATACGAAAGTAAAAGCAATTAAGAAAAAAATATGTAGAATTAAAAAAGTAAAATTAGCAATGAAGGTAAAATCCCTTTTTTCGAAAAATTAATGAAGAATAACAATTAAGGAAAAAGCAGGGTTGAAGGAAGTCATTTTTCCAAAAAATCTCAATGAGAAAGTCGATCCTCAAAACACCTGATGAAAACTACAAAAAAATGAGGACAAACGAGGCAATTTCTTTTTTTTTAAGTAAACCTTAGCTTCAGTTGTTTCTATATTGCTCTATTTTTAAATACAATTTTTTTTTTCATATTCATATCATATAATGAGTTATGAGATCTTTTTATACTCCAAAGCTTCCTACGAAGATTTTTCTGTCTTTTCTCCTTCACGGACTTCCATTCTCAGAGATAAGATATAAGATATATAATTAAACTTAATGAAACTAACTTTACTAAAAACTAGAAAGAGGGCCTCTGAGGAAGGCATAATGTTCTACAAATAAAAAAAACAGACCTCTAGAAAACTAATAAATAGAATCAACATCAAAAATCAAATCTAGTATAACCTAGTATAAGAATGCGGAGAAGCCCTCGATTGTTTTTCAAATAAAGACCTGAGTCAAGGACAAGAAATAGAGAAGAAAATACTTAAAAAGCTGGTGGAACATTTACGCGGGTAGAAATAACTAACATAGAATCTAGACTCTCATTAAAAAAATATTCAAAAAGGATTATTAAGTTTTTTCAAAAAAGGGTATTTTCGAATATAGAAAAAATTTCTATGTTGAATTCGTGCACTTTTACTTTTAAAAAACACCTTTATTGAATTACATAACAAAATATGGTTTCCAGAGTAAAGAAAGGAAAGAAGAAGTCTTTAAAGTAAAGAAGACTTCCTTTCACAGTAAATTTATTTCCGAGGAAAGGCTCCCTTCCTCCCGTGAATTCATATATGAACAATCTATTCCGTTGGCTTTCCGAAATTTCCTAAAATACAAAGGATTAGCTCTTAGGTTTCCAAATAGAAGATTGCATTCTAATCTTTTATGCAAATACAGAAATAAATCCTTAGTAATACAACAAGGACTCCTCATGCAGAAAAGAACCTGAAAGAAAGAAAATAAAAGATGCATAGGATGAGATAGTAGAATCCCATCCTGGAAGAGAAGAACATTTTGCATGAAATTAAGTTAAGTAAAGGAGCCAGATGAATATCCCTACCAATAACCCACTCTAGCAGACCTAAAGAACAAAAAAAAAGAAGAAAAAAGAGCAGAAGTCAGAAAGAAGGGACCAGTCAAAAGAGAAGAAAAAGAAAACAAGAAAAAACAGAAAAGAGAAGAACAAGAGAGAAACCTTATGAAAACAGCACGAAAACAAAGAACCTTGGACCAGTTCCTCTTTCCACTCCACCCATCCTTTCTAATCCAAATCAGAAGGCAGTGGCTAATAGCACACCTTAATTAACAAAACAAATAAAAGCTTTTCAAAAACCTATCTTGCCTGCGCGGTCAAATAGAATGGAAAACAGCGTATTCCCACGATAACATAGGTTCTGACTAAAAGAGAAAAAACAGAATGAATAGAGAAAAACATAGAAAGAATTAAAGCAATCCAAAAAGCAAGAAGAAAACAAAGAATCGAAAAACAAAGAAAAAGGAAAGAAAGAGAAAGAAGAAAGAGAGGATTTCAGGATTCCCAAGAGGTTCTTTTCCAATTACAGTTCTGAAGACTAGGTTATTATTTATTATAATGGGTAAAAATAAAAAAAACTATCCATGAATAACGACCTAAACACTAGGGCCCTCCTCTTTTTGGCAACATGCACATGAGCCGACTAGCCCAAACATTTTTAAAATGCTTTCCAGCCCTCATTCATTTTGTTATTTTTCACGAATCGAAGATATTCATCCAATTGACACCATCCTAGTTTATTACTCGAGTCGAATTCGTTTACTCAAAAGCAGCATCAAAAAGGATGCGAAAAAATCTTTGTTTTTCGATTAACGATGTGACCCGCGCCTAATCTATTGTAAGAGCCTCCACTAGACCAGAACCAAGGTTTTTGCTCACGCATTCTGGTATCGGGTCTATGGTATAAAAGAAAATAGGACTTACCCATCCTCTAGACTCCAGTTTTTTGTGTTCGTCAATAACATTTCATTTGCATTAGGCCAACTTTTACCCTATACAAACCACCCTCGACCACGCCAAGGCTTTCTTACCTTACTCGTTCTCCGAAAAACCTCCTACCTTCTGTCTGCTCGCTATTTCATTAATATTGATCTACTGCTGGCGCAAGACTACAATCTATTTTTTCGAAATCTATCCTATATTACCCGTAAGCCCCCGTCTATCTAGTTTACACAGGACTCTAAATTTTCATTGATGTGAAAGGCTAATAAAGGAAACTACTAGTATAGATAGAAGAAGGACGCCGGTGACTCCTGGAAGAAGCCTTAATCCCATTAGTCTAACCTTGTTGTTTATAAGGACAAGGTATAAGAGAATCTTGACTTAGTAACCCTGAAAGAACCCCCTACATCAAATATCTAAGCTCTTTTATATACGCCTATCGATGCCCCCGTACTTCATTTATTCGATTCTTTAAACCTCTTCCCCCCCATACCAATCCAAAAAGGGTCTCTTTTGCTTTTGATAGTCTGACTTATCCTCGAAAAGAACACTCGTGTACTACGAGTCTTTCGACCTTCTCTCGTGTTTGGGACATCTCTCCCCCTTTCCCTTCTTCCTTGTTTTCGAATTCTTCTTCCAGTTGACTTTTCGTTTGTACTACTGCCGGTTTTATGGTGGGACCCATAGCTTACATACCTCTTACGGACCCCGTTTCCCTAAAAGGCATGCCTCGAGGATCCGATTCATAAACTTCTAGGTACTAAAGCTAAATGCTCACTTATTATTCATTCATTGATCGGGAAGACGCTGCCTGGCAGCCAATCTCTCAGAAAGTGAAAATAATGAGTCTTATCTCTCCCTTCCAAACAGCTTTTTCACATTCCTCCCCCTCTACATACTAGGGGAACCAAGTCCTAGTATTCACTTCCGCCAAGTGCTTTGAAAAAGACGAAAGTACACAAGTATTGAAGAGACCAAGGTATAGCTGGCTAATTAAGTTTAAGTAGAAAAACCCTGCTATTAGATTTATGAAAAAGCAATTTCGGACGACCTTTATACTTCGGTAAATGACTTGGCTTGTCAACCTTCTATCTCATACTCAAGGCCAGATTTCATAACCGGCTCCTCGGGGCCTTTCAGACCTTTCTTTTCTTATTTCATACATCGGTGTTTAGGTAGACACACTCTTTCTTCTTCCATTTCTTTCTCCTTAATTAAAGAGTTCTTCCTTCTTTCTTTGATCTACTCAATCCGCAAAACTCTCCTTTTAATCCTGTCTCTCATCTTTGCTTTTTTGGTAGATATGGATTAGTGCTTTTTGAAAGACCAAGTTCTTGCCCAGTATGGGGAGCCTAGAAATTTCTATATAGAATATTTGACTTGTAAAGGTAGGAAATTGGGGTAAGTGGGACTCCTTATCCTCGCGATCCTTAGTCCCAAGTTATCCTCGTTCCTCGGCCCGGCACTTCCTCGTTGGTACGAGGTCGAACTGCTCCTTGTACTTTAGGCCTTCTTATTGACAGCAAAAAGTTCGTCAAGACCCCATTTCTCTAGCACAACCCCGAAATATGAATTACAAGCATTTGCCAAATAAAAGGATAAAAGGAGCTCGTCGGAGCACGCCTGAAAGATTCGTCTTGCAGAGTGCAATCTGCTCTCTTTTGCAGGACTTCTCTCGTCAATCCACTACTAAAACTACCGAAACATTACCTACCACTGTACTAGGAAATCGAGGTTCAGTGGATTCTAGTTGCAATCTTCTGCTATTTTCTTGGACTTTGCATTTTCCTTCTTTTTCGAAGCCAAAGTGCTGTTACATCGGCATCTATTTGGTTTATAACATCTTCTTTATATTATATAGGTTCTTGGTCAGCTTTTGCTCCGTAGCTCTGGGTCGTTAGTTCCCCCTACTGGGGTAGGTCTTCCCTGGTTCTACGAGTTATGGTATTCCTTTGGCTACTACACTGTCAACGGGCTGGTCATTAGAATGGATCCCTTTTCTATTTCTTCGCTACTCTTGGGAATCTCGTTAGAAAGCTCTTCTACCTCCTTGGGAGAACTGACACGAAAAATAAATAAATAGGTACGGGCCTACCCCAGAACCCTCTTCGAAATATTTGCTATCTGTTTTCACTCAGGTTAATGAACCAAAGTGGGGTCGTTCGTACTTCTCATAGTATATAGAAGACAGAAGAAAGAGGCAACTCTGTGTTGCTCCTAGTTAAAACCCCTAAGATAGAGATTTTTTCAGATTCGACGGAGCACAGTCTCTCCACCATTGTCTTCTTGAAAAAAGAGAAAATGTACTTTCTCCCTTCGCGCGGGATTGAGTTAATGCATTTAACATACCTGCAGAAGTATTTGACTTTATCATCATGATGAAAGCCTTCAACTCTACCACCGGCAATGGAGCTGCTCTTTTTTACCAAGTGTATTTTACATTGGACTTCGGATTTCCGCCCGGCTTGCTTAAGATTCCTATGCTTTGATGAATCTCCTTTTCACTTCTTTCTTACTTTATTGGGAAGCTTTGGATGCACTTCTCGAAGTTTCTATTCACTTACATTACCAGTACTACATTGATCTGGCTTTCCTAGAATTCACGCAGCTTAGGAGAGTCTTTGGGAGACAGGAATGGGGAAAGCTGAATCCTATAGTTCGCTTGTCGTTTACTGCTTTGGTATAAATCCATGGATGCTTCGAAGTTCGTACCTTTAGGATAGGAAATAAATTGTTGGGGCTTACTTACTATGACTCTGCATTCCAATGGGACTAGATCTTTTGTTCTCTTGTTTTGGGAAATAGGTTGCATCATTTGTGGACCGTACTTTAATATAGGATATAGGACCTTTTTTGTCTTTTGGATAGTAGGGTCATTTCCGGACTCTTCGAAGTTAGGGAGTTTTTCTACTAAAAAAAGAAGTTCTCACGAATGCATCTATGCCCCATTACTTTCTTCTTCCACCCCTGCGGTAATGTTCGAATTCTTTCATGATCCCAGAATTTCTCCTTTCTTTCGAGGAAGGTCTTCCCCATTCCATCCTTTCTTTACTGTTCGCTTGCTTGCATTAACCATAACTCTCCTCAATTCAATGAATCCATCTTCTTTATATAAAAGTTTCTTTCTTTTCTTTCTTGACTGGACTCAGGGAATAGAAGAGCTCTCCATGGTAAGATTTGTAGTTGGTTAGGAAAATGTCCTGGTCAATGCATTCCGTGGCGTTTTGATGGACTTGGTTGACTAAAGGTTTCTGACCTGAATGACTTATTGTCCGTCCCTTTCTTTAAGGCTTCCTTGTCATAGGCACACTACTATTTTTTTATCTATAGGTTTTGGTTTAGGGTCTCTACCTGGGTAGGCTTAGGCGCACAGATGTCTCTTTCTTTCCCAATCTTGAGATGCAGATCGATGAAATACTCAAAAGAGCCGTCGGGAGCCTACCTGCTTTTACCGAAGAAGCAAGCCCGAACCCTCTTCTCTCAGTTGCTACACCGATTCTTTTAAGGGCTCTCAATGAGGGCTGGCGAAATCTCTCTCCTCTGTCTTTCTAAGAAGGCGAAGCTAGACTTGTAAAATGAGAGTGTTTTGTTCCATGGATGCTCTGAAAGCTGCTTATAGTCTATTAGCTTTGCTGACCTATCTTCTCTTACATAATATGAATTAAGACGATAGTTGGTCTTATTTGAAAAATGGACTGGGGACCTTAGTTTTTATTAGTGAGCAGCCCCCTAGCATTCCGGTCTCACTGGTTCCGTTACAGCAACAACCTGTTGTGTCAGTTATAGCAAGAATAAATATCCTGTATTTAGGAACTTACCGTCTGTTTTCCTCTGAGAGAATCGAAAATGGACTGAAAAATGGAAGATTGTTCTTTTGACTTCGAATGCAAAGCGTCTCTGATCGAGAGCCCCTAAGAGAGAACCGACCTAATGCTAATGCGATAAGTAAAGAGCCCCGTGAGTCTCTCTTCATTCAGATCCCGAGAAGAGAAAAGAGCGGAAGGCAATCGTGCAGCTTCTTCAACATAAGAGACTGCAGATGCGAATGCGAGTGCAAGAAAAGGCTCACTAGCAAGGAAGAAAAGGGGCCAACTCCCGTACGGGACGAAGAATGAGTTTCTCACACACACAAAGGACAATGAAGACTCTTTGGACTTGGAAGGCTTTTCCACAGATCCAACAATATCGTATAAAGAAGAAGATCTGGTTTATTCGACTCCCCGCAAGCGAATGAACCACCTTTTCAAAGAACCAAAAACGATTCATCTCTTTCCAAACAGACTGCATGGAAATCAAACTTCATTCAAAAAAAAAATGTCCCTAACGTCTTCTATCCTATCTAAATAGAACATTAGTCAATTAGTTATTGAAGAACCGAGGCTATTTTAACTCCATTACACTCCTTCCACTGGTACTTTCACTTCATCGGAAGAATCGTCGTATATAAGATAGACTAGTACATTCTCCATAAAGTAAGCACGGTTCGAGAGCTTTCTCAGATCAATGAAAGACCAAAAACGAAAGCATTTTTCAGACAAGTATTGATTGCCAATTGACAATAGAATGCTTGTACCAGAACTGGAACTGACCAAGTGAAGAAGAGATCCTAACTTCCTCGAACCCCACCGACCTAGCCTATACCAAGCGGAGTCAGGCCTAGTTCGATCTACCCGGGAATTCCTGCCTCTACGAAGGAAATGTGAAAAGTGGCCCTAAATATGATTCTTGGACCGGTACCCACTGAATAGAGCCAAGACTTGGCCCAAAGTAAGCCTAGGAGATCCTTTACTAAATCTAAAGTAAACGATCACAGAGCCCGGGCGCAGGATCAATGAATGCACTGCCGATTGGCTTCCACGATTCCCAATAACGAGCTTTATCTGCCAGGTTTGGACTCCGTAGCCAGATTCACGAATGAAACTAATCCGAGCATCACCGTGGGCAAAAGAATCAGAGCGAGCCTGGGCGGACGAAATGAGGAAAAAAAGAAGGACGTGGAAATCCTTCCCTTGTAGAAGCGGTAGCCGAGCATTAATGAATAGTCAATGATCATTGGGCAACGAACGACTGACGACCCCTCTTTCGGAAAAGACGGGAGTTTAGAGAGGGCAGCCAAGTAGCCAAGGGAGGATATTCATTCCCTGCCGGACAGTAGTCCGTTGGCGGAGCGTATCATGACTTCTGGACCTGCCCTAAGACTGCTGTCAAAGAAGGCCTTTCATAGGGCTATGACATTGAGAGAAGATTCCGACGAGTTTCTCCCAGACACATGGTGGATTGGTCCAATCCAAAACTCCATTTTATTTTCTCTCTTTTCGAGCTTCCTTCTTTGGTTGGAATTTCTTTACCTTTAAGCTAGGCATTTCTCGCATTAGGAAAGGACTAGTCTACTACATTCCTCCTTCTCCTACCCTGCCTAAGACGGATTTGAACCTAGCAGTACAAGCTTCGAAAGCGATTCTTTAAGCAAGGCACGATTTAGATTAGTCAAGAAATAGGGAATTGATATGTCGTGTAAAAGGGCTATGCTAGAATATCCAGAAAGACCTGCTCCAAAAAGCAAGCCTGAGATAGATTCCAGTTTCTAGATAGAAAGAAAAAAGATCCGCTTTTTGAATCCCCTCTGATCCATGCTTCTCCTCTATCTAGAGCAAAATAAGACTGAATAGGGAATCCCCGAAGTGTGGAAAGTCCTCATCTCAGAGAATAGATGCCTATTCTACTAATGTATATTTAGGGCCGGCTGACTAAGAGTACCAACCAAACACTCCGCCGGAGGAGAACATGCATACAAGATCCCATCCTATCTGACTTTCTACAGCTATAAGCATTCTGAAGACCTTACCTATATCCTGTATCCTGGCAGCCGCATCTATTCTAGAAGCTCTTTTCCCTTGCTCAAGCCCGCATCGACATCCATTAGGCGCAGAAGGAATGACGGAGTTCATCCAATCCGCGGAAAAATAGGCTGATGCACCAGGGCTCAGCCTCGGGACAGCCAAGACCAGAGAAGAAGAAATTCTCCTATCCATGAGAGGGGGAAGCGCAGAAAAGGGAGACTATACGAAGAAGGGAAGTCGATTCTTTGGCAATCAATTGACTAGCTTAGCCTTAGATTGGCCAGAGTTTCGCCTGGGATTTAGGGGCTTGCTTCATTTACGATATTTATGAAAGATGAAAAATGTAATCGAATGGAAAGACAAAAAACAAGAGGTCTTTTTAGAATGCTAATGTTGTTGGAATATGAAATACGCGTCAAGTGCAGACAGAGGGTTCGAGCCTAGCTCAACTGAGGGATTAAAAGGGAGTGCCTTCTCGACCATCCTTATAGCTTGTTTTGGGTAATTATCAGATCGCTTCACATAAAACAGAAACATGTCTCGCTACCAAAGCATTCTTCCATTCCCGGAAACCAAAGAGCAAAGAAGAGATGAAATGGCTAAAATAGAAAGATTTCCTGCAAACAAAGAGATTGAGAGCGCATCCACCGTGGGCTAAAGGAGTTAGCAAGAGAGACCAAAAAAAACCTGTTCATCGGCTTCTGCAATTGGGCATCGGGCACATATCGAATGGAATATATAATTAAAAAAAAAATAGTCCACGAAAACGAATAGTAAGAAAAAGAAAGAAACTTGACCAAACTATTGTGTATGTAAAGACATTATACATCTAGTTTTAAGTCGATTAGGAACTTTTGGCCTCTTTATTTAGTCCCATTCAACTAACAAAGCCCTGGCCTGACTTCGGAGCATCCACTTTTTAGTAGCCGAAAAAAGTAGATGGCGACAAAGACCAAAAACCATAGTTCTGAATCCTATCCCCTAACCCTGACAAAGAAAAGCCAAGGGCGACAAGAGAAAAGTAACACTTCTTTGAAGTACACCCTTCTAGAAACTAGGCAGCATACAACCAAAGGAACTATTGCACGAGCGAAAGGCTAAGCGCGGCTTCCTGTCCGTACAAGGGCTATGGGCAAGTATAGGCATCCAAAAGATATCCTTGAGCGATGGGAGTGGTAGGGTCTATTCGATGAAATGAAGCCGATCCTTAACTTCAATACTAGTTTTCTATATGCCAGAGTAGCCACCTTTGGATGAAGCTCCCTGAAAAAGGATACTTGAAAAACATTCAAGACCTAGGTAGAAGTCCAAAAATTGGTCTAGCCCCATGGTCTCGTGGCACTTGGATGGCTAGAATTTCCTTCGTCAGGAATCGAAAAGTCAACTACTGACTTTAGAAAGAGAGAGAATAGTTTCTCTGAGATGAGACAGCTTTCTCAGATTTCGCATAAATGATAGGTGGAGAAAAGGATCCTGAAGAGAGCGCATCCTTCGTAAGTTATAAGAAATGAAAAGAGAGAAAAGGTCCCTTCATGAATAGCAGCTTGAGAGGAAGCCTGTCCCAGGAACAACAAAACCATGGCTTCACTCAACACATCACAGGCAAGGGGAGATAGAGAGATTTCTACGAAAGTCGAGAGATGAGACTGCGCTGGAAGGTTCGGAAAGATGCTCTCCGGGGGTTCCACAACTTTTTTTTAGGGGTATTCACAAAGCATTCACCTACTGCACACTCGGACAAGCAACGAAACCCTATGTCGTCCGAAGGTTGGACTCTCTCATTAGTTAGTTAATTCCGAATGGGTGGAATCTGTCACACGAAATAAATTCGTACATAATCCATCACTTTTTCTATGGACTTTTTCTATGGCTCTTGCTTCTTAGGTTTAGGTAGCTGAGCCTGCCAAGATCACTCGCCATTCGACCAGTTCCAATTCTCATATCCACCAGCAAAAAAAGCACGGGAGAAGGTTCCCTGACAGATCAGTTACAAGAGACCTAAAATAGAGCTTCTAAGCAAGAATGTTGTATTTCTTTCTTCTGTTTCACCAAATAGACCCCATTTTCTTTTTATTCAAAAAAATGAGTCATTGAATGAGCAGTGCATTAGCTATCAGACCCTGACTAAGGCTGGTGTCAACTCGTAGCATAAGTAAGGTCACAAGGAACCCTCCTCTTGAGTTGGAGACACATGTCTGCTATAATAGACAGCATAAAAGGCAGGCAGAAGGGCTAGTACGCTGCTAACTAAATAGGATATAGGATGGGGAATTCCTATTCGGACTTTCACTACTATGGGAATTGGCCACGAAGGGGTTCCAAGGAGATGGCTCAGGTCACTAGGAAGTCGTTCCAAAGTAACTAACGCGTAGGTCCGAAAGAGAAACCGTTCGGGACTCACTTTCTCCTCTGTCTCTTCTTCTCTTTCTCTCTCTCTATTCCTATTCTCTCTCCTCTCTCTCTTTTCCTTTCTTTTGTCTCTTTCTTTCAGAACCTTCGCCCTAAGGGTCTCTTTCTTTCCTCACCTTCTTTTTTCCTTGTTTTGTTTTCATTCGATCTAAGGGTCTCTTTCTTTCATCTCCTTCGAGATTTCGATCTCTTTCTTTCGGATCCTTCTTTCTTCTTCTTCCTCTTTCTTCTTTTTTTCTTCTCTGTCTCTCTTCTCTTCTTGTTCTTTTTGTTCTTCTCTTCTCTCTCTCTTGTCTTCTCTGTTCTTGTCTTTTCTCTTTCTTTTCTTTCTCTGTCTCCTTCTCTCTTCTTTCTTGTTCTTTCTCTTCTCTCTGTCTTCTCTTATTCTCTCTTTCTTTCTTCTCTCTCTTCTCTTTGTCTTTCTCTTTCTTCTTGTTCTTTCTTCTTTTTTTCTCTCTTTCTCCTCTTCTTGTTCTTCTTTTTCTTCTCTCTGTCTCTCTTCTCTCTTTCTTCTCTCTCTTCTCTTTCTCTCCTCTGTCTCTCTTGTCTCTTTCTTTTCTTTGTTGTTCTGATTCTTCTTTTGTTCTTCTTCTTTCTTCTTTTTTTCTCTTCTTTCTACTCTCTCTTCTCTCTCTTCTCTCTTTCTACTCTCTCTCTTTCTTTCTTCTTTTTTTCTCTTCTTTCTACTCTCTCTCTTTCTACTCTCTCCTCTGTCTCTCTCTCTTCTTTTTCTTCTGTCTTCTGTTTTTGTCTTTTTTTCTTGTCTGGATTCTGATTCTTTGTTTTTTCTGGGAACGTGGACTTGTCCCACTTTTGTGGGCCCTGGACTCTCTGTTTTCATTGCCTTTGGATTCTGTGTAATATGGAAAAGTGGAATTCGAAAGCTCTATTTTTTGTTTCATTGGCTAGTTAGTTGGATCGCCGGTTCCCAAACCGGGGATGTCTGGTTCGAATCTCCTTCTCTTTTCGCTTTCCCTTTTCTTTGGACTTCTTTTCCCTTTCTCTTTCCCTTTTTCTTTTCCTCTGTATTTGCCTCTGCGCAGCCCTTTTTTCTCTTGTTTCTGTCTTTTCTGTCTTTCTCTTCTCTCTTTCTCTCTACTCTTTTTCCTCTCTCTCTTTCTCTTCTTTCTCTTCTTTCTGTCTTTTCTTTCTCTGTTCTGTGCCCTTTTTTCTTTGCCTTAGGTCTCTGTCTGCTTTCTATTTTTTTGTAGGTTGAGGTGGCAGGGTCTTTTCGGGCTCTTCTTTTTTGTGCGAGCCTGTGTGTACTCGTTCTTCTTTGACTTTTCGTTTTTCTTTGCCTTGTTTGCAGTGAAAGACTTTTCGTTCTTCTTTGCCTTGTTTGCAGTGAAAGACTCCTAGTTCCTCTTTGACTCCTCGTTCTTTTTTTCCTTCTTTTTAGTGTTTGACTCCTCGTTCTTCTTTTTCTTCTTTGCATGGAAGTGCCGGTTTTTTTGTTTTCTCCCCTTGCAGGCAAAACCGATGGATTGAATCCTATGAAAACCTGCGAAACTAACAAGCAAAATGGATCCAAAACCAAGGTCCCAGGGGAGATGGTCTCCCCCGTGCCCAACTCGAGATCCAATCCTCAAGATGGAGAAATGTCTTTCAGAGCTTTCTAGGGGTGACATCGCGAGTCCCATTTTTTACTAGTGAACTCCTTTGGATTTCCCCTTTTCGATGGAAAGCAAAAATAGGAAGTGAGCGTTTTGTTTGTGTGTAAAATGCCCCAATTCGATTTTCGGAAAGAACTGGAAAGCAAAAATAGGAAGTGTACGTTCGACTAGGGGTCAAATGTACCAATTCTTTTTTTCCAAGGGAAGCCGGATTTCGAAATCGAAAAGTTGACGATCTTCTATATGAAAAATATACAAAACCATTTTCCCAAGGGAAGCCGGATTCCGAAATGAGAAATTTTACGATCGTATAGGGGTCAAATCGACTTCTTTTTATTTGTTCTTTCTATTACTTCATTCTGAATTCTCTTTCATTTCTTTATTTGTTACTTATTTTCTTATTATTTTGACTTATTTTCTTATTACTTATCTTCTTCTTTCCTATTTCTATTTCACTATTGTTACTTATTATTATTATTATTTTGACTTCTTATTTCTTTTGACTTATATACTTATACTTTACTTATTCTACTTATTATTTTACATTTGACATACTTATTCTTAATTAGACTTATTTCATTTCTTTTTTCATTGACTTCTTATTTTGATTGACTTATTAGATATTAGAATGAGATAATTCTTTTCTTTTTTCGAATTGACTATTTCTTTTGGACTATTTATTCGAATTTCATTTACTTCACTTCATTTCTTCATTTTTTTATTCTATTCTTTTTTCGAATTCTATTATTTATTTTCTATTATTTGTTTCTTATTGTTTCTTATTGTTTCTTTTTTTTCTTCTTGTTGTTCTTTCTCTTCTCTCTCTTTCTTCCTTTCCTCCCTCTTTCTTCTCTCTCCTCTGTCTCTTTCTTTTCTCTTCTCTCTCTGTCTCTTCCTGTCTTCTCTTTCTACTCTCTTTTCTCTTCTTTCTCTGTCTCTTTCTTTGTCTTTTTCCTATGAAATTTCAAATTGACGTATAAAATCTTGTGTCAATTCTTTTTTTGTGTAATCACAAGCAAGGTCTCTTTTTCTTTTGTTTTTCGTATATGAAGTTGTTTCCCTTGTTTTTTTTGGTATTTTTTTCCCTTTCTCCTTGTTCTTTTCTCTTTCTTCTCTCTTTCTTCTCTCTCTTCTCTCTCTCTTTCTCTTGTTTGTTTTCTCTTTTTCCTGTCTTTGTCTTGTTTTCTCTCTCTCCTCTCTCTGTCTGTCTCTGATTCTTTCTCTTTTCTATCTCTCTCTTCTTTCTGTCTTTTTTCTTTTCTTCTGTTTTTTCCTTCTTTTTTCTTTTCTCTCTTTTTTCTCTTCTCTCTTTCTCTCCTTGTTCTTCTGCTTCTTTCTTTTCTCTTTCTTCTCTCTACTCTCTTCCCTTTCCTCTCTTCTCTCTCTCTTTCTTCTTGCTCTCTCTCTTCTCTCTTCTTTTCTCTTTCTTTCTCTCGACTCTCTTTCTTTCCTGTCTTTTCTGTCTCTCTTTCTTCTCTTTTGTGTGTCTCTTTCTTCTCCAATTCGAAATCCATGTATCAAATCTTGTGTCAATCTTTTTTAGGTGTAATCGTAAGCAAGCTTTGTTTTCCGTGTGTTTTTGCTATGTGCACTTTTTTCCGTGCCAATTTCAAATCCATGTATGAAATCTTGTGTAAATGCTTGTGAATGTGTAATCACAAGCCGTGTCTCTTTTTCTTTGGTTTTCTCTAGTTGACTTGGTTTCCCTTGTTTTTTTTGGTCTTTTTTTTCCCTTTCTCCTTGTTCTTTTCTCTCTTTCTTTTCTCTTTCTTCTTGAAACTCTTCTCTCTCTCTTTCTTTTCTCTTTCTTCTCTCCTCTCTTCTCTCTACTCTCTTCCCTTTCCTCTCTTCTCTGTTGTTTCCTCCTTCTTCTTCTCTCTTGTCTCTGTCTTCTTTCTTCTTGCTCTCTCTCTTTCTCTTGTTCTGATTCTTTCTCTTTGCTTTGTCTTCTTTTTTCTTGTTCTTTCTTTTCTCTCTTCTCTCCTTGTTCTTGTTCTTTTCTCTCTTTCTTCTTGTTCTTTTCTCTCTTTCTTCTTGTGCTTCTTTCCTTTCTCTTTCTCCTCTGTCTCTTTCTCTTGTTCTTTCTCTTCTCTCTTCTCTCTCTTGTTCTTGTTCTTCTCTCTTGTTCTTTTTCTCTGAAGTGTACGTTCGACTAGGGGTAAAAGTACCAAAGTCGATTTTCAGAGAGAAATGGAATCTGAAAATCAGAAGTTCGCGTTTCCGTTATGTGGAAAATGACCAAATCCTATTTTAGTAAAGAAATCCAATCCGAAAATCCGAAGTGAGCCTTTCCCTAGGGGTCCAAATGAAACAAATCATATTTTAGTAAAGAAATGGAAACCGAAAATGAGAAGTTCGCGTTTCCGTTATGTGGAAAATGACCAATTCTGCTTTCTACCTGGAAATCCAAATGGGAAAGTTGCCTTTCCCTATGGGTCAAATGTACCAATTCCCTTTTTCAAAGAGGGAGCAGATTCCCAAATCGAAAACTTGCCGATCGTATAGCGGAAAAATAGACAATTCCTTTTTTTCCAAGGGAAGCCGGATTTCGAAATCGAAAAGTTGCCGATCGTCTAGCGGAAAAATAGACAAAGTCGATTTTCAAAGGAAGAGTGAATTCGGAAATCGAAAAGTTGCCGATCGTCTAGCGGAAAAATAGACAAACCTGATTTTCCAAGGGAAGCCGGATTCCGAAATGAGAAAGTTGCCGATCGTCTAGCTATTAAATATACAAACCTCTTTTTCCAAAGCCGATTCCGAGCAAATGCACGTTCATCTAGGAGTGACCAAATCCTATTTTCGGAAAGAAATGGAAAGCAAACAAGTGGACTCTCACTATGTACAAAACAATTAGGATTTTCGGAAAGAAAGCAAAACCAAAAAGAGAAAAGAAGAAAGTGTAAACAATCCAAAAGTGTCGTTTCACTAAGGGAAAACCCATTCGAATTTCCCCTTGGAAAGCAAAACAGAAAAGCAGAAATTATCGTTTTCGTTGACTGGAAAAAGACCAATTACGATTTCTCCTTGGAAAGCAAAACAAAAAAGAGCAAGTGAGCGTTTTGTATGTATGCAAAATGACCAATTCCCTTTGAAAAAGGGAGAGTGAATTCGGAAATCAGAAAGTTTCCGATCGTCTAAATATACGAAACCATTTTTCGAGAACAGATTCCGAAATTGGCAAATGCTTCCCTTCTGTCCAAAAGTACAAAACAAGATTTCCTTTTCGAAATCCAATCCAAAAATAGGAAGTGCGCGTTTTGGTTGACTGTACACCCAATCCGATTTCCTGAAACCTGAAAGAAATGGAAAGCCAAAAAGTCGGAGTAAGCGTTTTGGTTGACTGTAAAACCACGCAATCCGATTTTCGGAAAGAAATGGAAAGCCCAAAGAGCAAGTCCACGTTTCACTAGGGGAAAAAGTACAAAAAGAGATTTCACTAATCCAACTCTCTTTCTTTGCTCCTTGTTTTTTTCTTCTTCTCTTTCTCGAAAGCTGTCTTTCCCTTCTGAAACTCTTTCGACTCTCTGTCTTCTCTTTCTCTTCTCTCTCTGAAACTCTTTCTTTCTCTTTTTCCGTGCCAATTCCAAATATCTTCTGGAAATCAACGCGAACTCCTTTTTAGGTAGAATCACAAGCCGTGTCTGTTTTTCGTTTGTTTTTGGTAGTGGAAGTGGTTTCGAGTGGTTTTCCAGGAGAAACAAAAAGATAGGTGTCAAATCGACGAAAAATCCTGGAAATGTGGAATCACAGGTCTGTTTTTCTTTCGTTTTCTCTAGTTGACTGTGTTTCCCTTGGTTTTTTTGGTCTTTTTTTCCCTTTCTTCTTGTTCTTGTTCTCTTTCTTCTCTTTCTTTCTTTCTCTTCTGTCTCTTCTTTCTTCTGGAAACTCTTCTGTCTCTTCTTTCTTCTGGAAACTCTACTCTCTTTCTCTTCTTTCTTCTTTCTGGCTTCTTTCTTTGTCTATTCCTTTCTCTCTCTCTTTCTCTTTCCTCTCTTCTTATTTCTGTCTTCTCTTCTCTCTTTCCTCTGTCTTCTCTTCTCTCTGATCTTCTTGTCTTTTCTTTTCTCTCTTCCCTTTCCTTTCTTTTTCCTCTTCTCTCTTTTCTTTCTCTCTTGTTTTCTCTGTCTCTTCTCTTCTTTCTCTGACTCTTGTTCTTTCTCTTTTCTTTCTCTTCTCTCTTTCTTCTTCTTTCTTTTCTCTTCTTTTCTTTCTCTTTTCTTCTTCTTGTTCTTTCTCGAGTCTCTTTACTTTTTTCCTCTCTTTCTTTCTTTCTCTTGTTCTGTCTTTCTGCTCTTTTCCTTTCTTCTTTCTTTGTTTCTTTCTTTTCTGCTTCTTTCTTTTTTCTCTTTCTCTCTCTTTTTTCTCTTCTCTTTCTTTTTGTCTTTTTGTTTTTCCTTTCTGATTCTCTTTTCTCTTGTTCTTCTTTCTTCTCTCTTGTTCTTTTTTCTTCTCTCTTTCTCTGACTGACTCTCTGATTCTCTCTTTCTCTTCTCTCTTTCTTTCTTTCTCTCTTTTCTACTGGACTTCTTTCTTTTCCTTCTTTTCTACTGGACTTCTTTCTCTTCTGTCTTTTCTTTCTCTCTTCTTTCTCTCTCTTTATTCTTGTTGTTTTCTGTTCTTTTTCTCTCTCTCTGTCTTTTCTCTCTCTTTTCTTCTTTCTTCTTGTTATTTGTATTTCTATCTTCTTGGTGTTCTTTTCTCTCCCTCTCTTCTTTCTTTTCTTTCTTCTTCTCCTGCTTTTTTTTCTCTGTTTCTATCTTTTCTCTTCTTTCTTTCTTTCTGTTCTTCTTTCTCTTTCTGTTCTTTCTCCTATCTCTTTTCTCTTTTTTTTTTTCTTTTCTCCTCTGACACTTGTCAAGCACTTGGTAGTAGATGGATTCTCTTTTCTTTCTTCTCTGGTTTTCCTTGTTTTTTTGTTCTTTCTTTTTTTCTCTTCTCTCTAAGTCTGACACTTGTTCTTAATCTTGTTTCTTCTTGCTTTTCTTTCTCTTGTTTCTTCTTGCTTTTCTTTCTCTTGTTGTCGTTTTTTACTTGTTTTTTTTCCTTTCTCTCTTTTTTTGTCTTGTCTTTCTCTTTTTCCTCTTTTTTTCTTCTGTCTCTTTCTTTCTTCTGTCTCTTTCTTTCTTTCTTCTGTCTCTCTCTATCTTTCTTCTCTTTTTCTCCTTTCTGATCTCTCCTCTTCTTCTCTCTACTCTCTTTTCCATTCGACCTACCGGTCTCTTTCTTTCTTTCGTTTTCTTCTCTTTCTTCTTCTCTCTCTCTTCTTTTCTCTCTTGTTCTCTTTCTTCTCTCCTCTCTTCTCTTTCTCTTCTTGTTATTTGTATTTCTATATTATTGGTGTTCTCGTCTCTCTTCTCTCTCTCTTCTCCTCCTCTCTCTTTCTCTTTCTCTTGTTCTCTTCTTGTCTTCTTTCTCCTCTTTCATTTCTTTATTGTCTTTCTCTTCTCTCTCTTTCTCTTCTCTCTTTCTTTCTCTCTCTTCTTCTCTCTTTCTTTCTCTTCTTCTCTCTTCCTCTTTCTTCTTTTCCCTCTTTTTGTATTTGTTTTCTGGTCTTTTTTTCTTTTTTCTATTCTTCTTTCTTTTTTTTTCTACTTTCTCTATTTTTTCTTTCCTCTGTCTCTGAGTCTGACACTAGTTCTGGTTTTCTTCTTCTTTCTCCTCTTGTTTTTGCTTTTTTTCTTTCCTATGATTCTTCTTTCTTTTCTGACTCTTTTTCCTCTCTTTCTCTTTTCTCTTTCTTGTCTCTTTCTCTTTCTTGTCTCTTTTTCTTTCCTCTGACACTTGTTCTTATTCCTTTTCTTTTTCTTCCTCTCTCTTCTTCCTCTCTCTTCTTTCTTTCTTTCGTCTGACACTTGTTTGTTTGTTTGTGTTTTTTCTTTTCTTTTTCTGATTTCTTTCACTAAAATTTCCCATGTTGCACTAAGTTACTTACGGATGTATGTATGCAGTCTAGGAAGACTTTTGGGTAAACTCCCATCCAAATAAGTTGAGTCAAGAGTTCTGCCTTTTCTTTTTGTTTTTCAGTCCCGGCAGTTTTTTTCTACACGTGCTCTCTGAACCCAGCTAGATAGTTTCCTATCACTAGGCTCGTTACCCCCGCTGTACTTTTTTTCTGATTCTTCCTTCCGTATATCTATTCTATTCTATTCGACTTCCGTATCTCTATTCCAGATCATCTAGGTTGGTTCTCTTCTTTCTGCTTCTCTTTTCTGCTTCTCTTTTCTGCCTTCTTTCTTCTCTTTTTCTCTTCTGTCTTCTTTCTTCTTCTCTCTTTCTGCTTCTCTTTGTCTTTCTCTTCTTTTCCTTCTTTCTTCTCTTGTTCTCTTCTGTCTTCTCTTTTTTCTTTCTTTTCCTTCTTTCTTCTCTTGTTCTCTTCTGTCTTCTTCTTTGTTTTTCTACTTCTCTCTGAGTCTCTGTCTTCTCTTTCTCTTCTCTTGCTCTTTCTTCTCTCTTTTCTCTTTCTTCTCTCTTTTCTCTTTCTTCTCTCTCTCTTCGATCTCTAAGAAGATCTCTTCTTTCTTCTCTCTTATTCTTTCTCTTTCTTCTCTCTTGTTTTCTGACTCGGTTTCTTTCTCTTCTTCTCTTCTGTCTCTTTTTCTGTCTTTCTTTCTTGTTCTTTCTCTTCTTTCTCTCTTTTCTCTCTCTTCTTCCTCTCTTGTTCTGATTCTTTCTCCTTTTTCTTCCTCTCTCTTTCTTTTTCTTTTTTCCTCTTTCTTTTCTCTTTTTTTCTTTCTTTTTTGGCATTTTCGATCTTTGTCTTCGATCTCTTCTCTCTAACTAATCTCTTTCGAATCTCTTGTTTCTTTCTCTTCTCTCTCTTCTCTGTCTTCTTATTCTTATTCAGACTTCTGCTTCTTTTCTCTCTTCTCTCTCTTCTCTCTTGTCTTTTTCTCTGATTCTTTCTCTTCTCTCTCTTCTTATTCAGACTTCTGGTACTTGTCTTCTTTAGGAGGACTGAAGGTTCTGTTCTGTCTTCTGTCTACTCTCTTTTCTTATTCTCAGATTCTTTCTTCTCTCTTTTCTTATTCTCAGATTCTTTCTTCTCTCTGACTCGGACTGGTACTTGTCTTCTCTCTTCTCTCTTGTCTTTTTCTCTGATTCTTTCTTCTCTCTTTTCTTATTCTCTTTTCTTATTCTCTGATTCTGTCTTCTTTTCTTCTTTCTTGTTTCTGACTTCTTGTTTCTGACTTCTGTCTTCTTTTCTGCTTTCTTTCTTGTTTCTGTCTGTCTTCTTTTCTGCTTTCTTTTTTCTGACTTCTGCTTCTTTTCTGCTTTCTTTTTTTGTTTGTGTTCCTCGTTCGTTCTTTTCTTTCGTGTCCTAGTCTCTTCTCTTGTCTTCTGCTTGAGTTGCGTTCTTCCCGCTTTGAGTTTCGTGGAATGGCAATGGCCTCCTCTTTCTTTCTCTTTTCTTTCTCTTTCTTTCTTCTTGTTTTCTGTTTCTTTCTCTTTTCTTTTCTTTCCCATCTCTCTTTCTCTCGTTCTTCTGCTTCTTGTTTCTCTTCTCTTCCGTTGCTTGTCTTTTCTTCTTCCTTCCCTTCTTTCTTCTCTGATTTGTTCTGCTTCTTGTTTCTTGTTCTCTTTTCTGACTTATCTTACTTTTTCTTTTTCTGATTTCTTCTGCTTCTTGTTTCTCTTCTCTCTACTCTTTTTCTTCTCTTGTCTTCTTCTTTCTTGCTTCTCTTGCTTGTTTGTTGTTTTCTTTCCTCTGTCTCTTCTCTTCTTCTTTCTTTTTCTTCTGATTCTTCTTTCTTTTTCTCCTTCTCTCTTTTCCTCTCTCTCTTTTTCTTTCTGTTTTTTGTTCTCCTTTCTCTGTCTGTCTCTTTTCTTGCTTCTTGTTCTGTTCTTTGTCTTCTTGTTCTTTGTCTCTGTCCCTCTGCATTTCCCATCTTTCCGGAGAGGGGCAATCCCCTTCTTTTTGCTTCTTTTCTTCTTATTCTTTCTTTCTTTTCTCTCTTCTTTGTTTTCTCTCTTCTTTCTTTTCTCTCTCCTTTCTTCTCTGATTCTCTCTCTTTTTCTTTCTTTTCTCTCTCCTTTCTTCTTTGTCTTCTCTTTTTCTTTTTCTTTTCTCTCTTAGGATGGTATTAGCCCCTCAGACTCTGGTTTCTGCCAGGTCTGAGACTCTTGTCCTTCTTTCTCTGAGGCACGTGTCCTTCTTTGATCTCTCTCTTAGCTTCGGCATACTCTGTGAATTTCCAGGGTCGTACTGGTACTTTCCTCTCTCTTTTTCTTGCTTTCTCTCTTTCTTTCTCTCGATTTCTGACTTGTTCTCTTTCCTTTCTCTCGCTTCTGTGACTCTTGTTCTCTTTTCTTCTGTCTCTCTATTCTCTTTCTCTTCTTTCTCTGTCTGTCTCCTTCTTGATCTTGGTCCCGTGCTTCTTTCTCGATTTCTTGTTTCTGTCTCTCTCTCCTTTCCCTTCTCTTGTTCTTTTTGTCTCTTTCCTCTCTCTCTTGTCTCTCCTTCTTTCTTGTTTTCTTTCTTCTTTCTCTTTTTCTGTCTTCTCTTCTTCTCTTTCCTGTCTCTCTCTCCTTTCCCTTCTTTGTTTGTTCTTTTTGTCTCTTGTCTCTTTTCTCTTCTTTTTCTTCTTTCTTTTCTTTTTTCTTTTCTTTTTTTCTTGTCTCTTTCCTCTCTTTCTTTCTCTTCTTTTTGTCTTTGTCTGTCTCTCTTTTCGGACTGGTACTTCCTACTTCTTCCTCCTGGGGAAAGGGGCCAATCTTTCTGTCTTCTTTGTCTTTGTCTTGTTTCTTTCTCTTTCCTTCTTCCTTCGAGACCCCTGCATTTTCTTTCTTCTCTCTTTTTCCTCTCTCGGATCTCTCTTATTCCATCTTCTGCTCTCTCCTCTTTCTTCTTCTGTCTCTCTCCTCTCTCTCCCTTTTTTCTTGTTTCTATCTCTCTGATTCTTGTTCTCTCTTTTTTTCCTCTCTCTTCTGTTTCTCTCTCCTCTATCTCCTCTCTCTCTCTTTTTTCCTCTCTCTCTTCTTTCTCCTCTCTTTTTTTTTCTCTGTCTGACTTCTTCCCTTCTTTTCTTTTCTCTCTTTTCTTCTGTCTTCTTTCTTTGTCTTTCTTTTTCCTTTCTTTCTCCTCCTTCTTTTCTCTCTCTTCTTTCTGTCTCTCTCTCTGTCTCTTTTCTTCTTTTTTTCTTTTTTTTCCTTCTGTTTTCTCTGCTTCTTTCTCTGATTCTTTCTTCTCTTTTTCTTGTTCTCTGCTTCTTTCTCTGTTTCGATCTCTTCTCTTGTTTTTGATCTCTGATTCTTTCTCTGATTCTTTCTCTGATTCTTTTTCTGCTTCTTTCTTTCTTTCTTCTTTTTCTTTTTTCTCTCTCTCTTTTCTTCCTCTCTTCTTTCTTTTTCCTTTCTTTTTCGAAGTTCCGATCTGAAGGCGGACTGTGTTTTTTGCATTCCCCATCTCTCTTCCCAAGCGGACTTCTCTACTTCTCTATCTTATTTCGTTTAGAGACGGTGGCATCTCTTTGGTGATCTTCCTCTTTTGGTACGGTCTTCTTTCTCTTTTTCTTGCTTTCTCTCTCCTCTGTCTCTCTCTTTCTCTTTCTCTGATTCTTCTTTCTCTGAGTTTCTGACTTCTCTTCTTTCTCTTCTTTCTCTGATTCTTCTTTCTCTGAGTTTCTGACTTCTCTTCTTTCTCTTCTTTCTCTCTTTCTCTGATTCTTCTTTTTCTGAGTTTCTGACTTCTCTTCTTTCTCTCTTTCTCTGATTCTTCTCTCTCTGGTTTTCTTCTTTCTCCTCTCTTCTTCTCTCTCTCCTTCTCGGACTGGTACTTGTCTTCTTTAGGAGGACTGAAGGTTCTGTTCTGTCTTCTCTTTCTTTCCTTTGTTTTCTCTTTTTCTTTGATTCTGCGTTTGACTTCTCTTCTTCTACTTCTCTTCTTTGTTCGTCTTTCTTCTTCTTTCTTTTTCTTCTCTCTTCTCTGTTTTTCCTCTTCTCTCTTTCTTTTTCTTTTTCTTCCGCACTTTTTCTTCTTGTTCGATCTTCTCCTTTGTCTACTCGCATTAACTGGAGCTGCTCGGGAACATTTCTTTTTCAAGCAGGGGCTTGTCTTCTCTCTTTCTCTTCTATCTTTCTCTTCTCTTGCTTGTCTTCTCTTTCTCTTGTCTTCTCTCTTCTCTTGCTTGTCTTCTCTTTCTCTTGTCTTCTCTCTTCTCTTTCTGTTCTTGTTCTGTTTTCTCTCTCTTCTTCTCTTTTTCCTTTCTCTTTTCTTCTGTCGTCCTCTTGTTTCTGACTTCTTTTCTTGTTCTTTCCTCTATTGTTTTGTTGTCTTTCTTTTTCTTCTCTTTTCGATCTCTCTTTCTCTTCTTGTCTCTCCTCTCTCTTTTTCTTCTCTTTTCGATTTCCAGACTGGTACTTTCTTCTTTCTCTTTTTTTGTTTTCTCTTGTTTTCTTTCCTCTTGTTTTCTTTCCTCTTGTTTTCTTTCCTCTTGTTTTTTTCCTTGCTTCTTCTTTCTTCTCTACTTTCTTCTATTCTATACGTTGACTGTGGAACATCTTTCTTTTTTCTTCTCTCTTCCCTCTCTCTCCTCTCGATCTCTTTCTTTCTCTTTTCCTATTTCTGTCCTCTCTTTCTTTCTTCTACTACTGTCTTCTTCTTGTTCTTTTCTTTCTCTTCTATTGGCTTCTTCTTGTTTTCTTCTTATTCTGACTTCTCTTCTTTGACTTCTCTTCTTCTTCTCGATCTCTCTTTTCCCCTCCTTCTTCTCTTCTTCTCTCGTTTTCTCTCTTTCTCTTTTCTTTTCTCGTTTTCTCTCTTTGCTTTTCTCTTCTTCTTTTCTCGGACTGGTACTTGATTTCTTCTTTTCTCTTTTTTTTCTCTTTTTTTTTCCTTCTCCTTCTGTCGCCTCCGGCTTTTCTCTTTTTCTCTGCTTTTTCTCTTGTTGTCTTTCCTTCGACCTCTCGGTCTCGTTCTTTCATCACCTTCCTTCTGCTTCTTTTTCTTCTCTCTTTCCGTCTATTATTATTATTATTGTATTTGACTGAAGTTTGGATACAGAATGGATTCCTGGGATGGGGAAATTCCTTTCCTAGGGTCTTTCTTGTTCGACTTTTTTCCTTTCTCTATCTGCTCTTTTGCTTCTTGTTCTCTTGTTCTACTTTTTCTGCTTTTTCTTTCTTTTCTTCTGCTTTCTCTGTCTTTCCTTTCATTCTTCTTGTTCTTTCTGGTTTCTGACTTCTTCGATTTCTTTCTGATTCTTTCTTTTTCTTCTCTCTGCTTTTTTCCTTCTTCTGCTCTCTTTCTGCTTTTTTTTCTCCTTTTCTTTCTTCGTTTTTCCTTTTTCTGCTCTCTCTTCTTCTTCGAGTCGAATAGGATCTCAATCTCTCTTCTTCTTTTTTTTCTGCTCTCTCTTCTTCTTCTTTTTCTGCTCTCTCTTCTTCTTCTTCTTCTTTCGATTTCTCTTCTTTCTTTTCTTTCTGAGTTCTTGGCAGATTTCTGGTAAGATCATCCGGAGCTCTATCTCGGTCGGCTTCTCGGACTTCTCGGACTTCTAGAAGAAGGGGCATTTGGGGGGGAATGGGACAGGGTCAAGTAGGTCGCTGTCGGAATGTGAGGATTTCGATTCCTATAGTCCCCTCAGAACCTATGGAAGGTCTAGTCTGCTTCTTCTGGCAGCGGATTCCGATCTCTATGACCTCCGAGTCCCCCTCTTCGTATCGAATCCTTCTTTGTTTCTTTGTTTCTTCTCGATTCTGTCTATCTTCTCTCTTCTCTCTCTTTGTTTTTGTTGTCGCTGGAGAATGGACACAAATGAATCTTCCTTCTCTCTTCGATCTCTCTTCTCTCTTCGATCTCCTTGTTTTTGTTGTCGATCTTCTTTTCTTTCTTTTTGTTCTGGTCTGGGATCTCTCTTCTTTCTTTGTCCGATTTTTCTCGATTTCTGATCTATCCATGGAAATGTGGGAAGGACGAATCCTAGAAATGAGACTGGGGCCAAGGTCGGCTCTCTCTGCAAGTCGAGGACGTATATCTTCCGGTGGGAGCATCTCAAGTCTGGTCCGGTCTGCATTCCGGGGCTGCTAGGTCCGGGTGCTAGGTCGCTTCCCCTCTCGATCTTCCTTCGCCCTTGATTCGGAATGGATCGGATAAGACCGAGCCCCTAGAACTCAGAGCCTCTTTTCTTTTCCTTCGCACTCGAATTTCGCCGTACTTTGCGTGGAATGGATCGTGTCATGTGCAACGTCCATCAATACTGGTTCCTGAATCTTCATGGATTTAGACTCCTTCTCCCTTCTCTACTAGGATTCCGCTCGAGAGGATCTATGAAAGCGCGAGCCAAAGCACGAAGAGAAAGGGACTTCGACTCCCTTCCCATTCTCCCTTCCCTCGCCCTGGTCCGGTCTGGCGGTCCCTCTTCTGATTCTCATTCTTCTTCTTTCTTCTTTTGTTTCTTTTCCTTTCGTTCTCTTGTTCTTTTCCTTTCGTTCTCTTGTTCTTTTCCCTTCTTTCTCTCTTTTCTTTTCCGCATCTTGTTCTTTCTCTTCTTTCTTTTCCCCCTTTTTCTTTCTTTTTCTCTTTGATCTCTTCTCTTTCTCTTTTCCCGATCTTTCCGGAACTGGGAATCTTTTGTTTTCTTCTTCTTTTTCTTCTTCTGTCTTTTCTTGTTCTGACTTATCTCCTTCTTTCTCTTCTTCGATTCTTCTTCTTTTTTTTGTCGATTTCTTGGTTTTTTTCTCTCTTTTTCTTTGTTTTCTGCTTCTTCTTTGTCTTCTGATTCTTCTTTCTCTTTCACGAACAGGGAATGGGTCTCCCTTCTCTTTCCTCTTTCTGTCTCGCTTTCTCTTGTCTTTTTCTTGTTCTTCTCGATGTCTTTTTCTGTCTTTTTCTCTTCTTTGTTCTTTTTCTCTCTGTCTACTCTTTTTCTTGTTCTTCTTCTTCTTTTTCTCTTCTCTTTTTCTTTTCTTGTTCTTCTGTCTCGCTTTCTTTTTCTTGTTCTTTCTCTGACTTTTCTTCTCTCTTCTCTTTTTCTTTTCTTCTGTCTTCTTTTTCCTCTTCTTTTTCCTCTTCTTTCTTCCTACTTTCTTTTTTTGATTCCTTCTTTTCTGACTTCTTATTCTGATTTCTTCCTCCTTCTCTCTTTTGTCTTTCTTTTCTTCCTTCTCTTCTTTTCGGACTTGTTCTTCCACTTCTTTTTCTGCTTTCCGATGTCTTCTCTTTTTCTCTACTTTTCTTTCGGATTCTTATTCTTTCTTCTCTTCCCGCGAAGGTATGCCCGCCTCATATCCCTGTCTGGGCAAGGAAGTCGACTGCCCTATCCTATGGGGCAAGGCTAAGTGCTAAGGCCCCCTCTTCTTGTTTCTTTCTTCTCTCTCTTCTCTTTTTTTCTGTTCTTTTTTCTCTCGATTTCCTCTCTCCTTGTTTGTTCTTTCTTCTCTTTTCTGCTTCTTGTTCTTCTTCTCTTTTCTGCTTCTTGTTCTTCTTCTCTTTCCTCTTTCTTCTTCTCTGATTCTCCTCTTTTCCTCTTTCTTCTTCTTTCGATGTCTCTCTCTCCTTTGATTTCTCTCCTCTCTCTGCTTTTTCTCTGTCTTCTTGTTTTCTTCTTCTTCTCCTCTCTCTGCTTTTTCTCTTATTCTTTTCTCTGTCTTCTTGTTTTCTTCTTCTTCTCCTCTCTCTTGTCTTGTTCTCGATTTCTTCTTTTTCTTGGATTCGATTGACCGTGGACGAGCCCTCGAGATTCCTAATGGGATTTCAGGACCGCATCTCTCTTTCCCTTTCTTCGTGCCTCCCCATTTCGGACTGCCTAAGCTCCGACTCCTTTCTGGGGCCATTGCTCTACTATGGTAGCTCGGGCTCGCCAGCCCCGGGTTCCAAGTCTAGTCTACCTCCATTCTCATTCGGTTTTGGCTTCTTTTGCTTTGTCAGATCTAGAGAGATACTACAAGTCCTCCGTCCCAGATTCCATAGCCGCGGCCCATCTGGTTCACCGGTACTACCAAAAAGTCTCATGCTTCCCTGACTCTGACTGATGCTTTGATTGGACGACGAAGACCGCAGTCGTGCTTCTGCTTTCCATTCCCATTCTCCCCATCTCCTCTTGCTCTTCCATCCAAACTTGGAGTCCGTATCATGGTGAGGAAAAGTGCTTCTTGCTAGAAAGTCGGAATGGTCCAGCAGCATTCATGAGTCGCTCCTTCAACTGTCCCTCGGAGACAGGGTTCTGCGCCCCCCTTTCTCGGTCCTAAGGACGAAGGCCTAGGGCTGGATTCGTTTAGTCAACGAAAGAGTCCAGAAAAAGGGGAGGGACTTCTGCAACGAGCTAGACCGCCCAAAGGGAGGGAAGTCGCATCCGTCCGATCGCCTAGATGACCCTGGTTTTTTGGTAGTGGACGGTCGCCCCTCCAACAAGAAAAGGGAGAAAAATGGAAACTTCTCTGCCATTTGGATCGGAGAATTTATGGAGGAAATCGGCTTTGACATTCCCAGAAACCACACGATTATATAACCAAAGGGAATAGGCTGCGCCTAAAACCATGCCAATCGCGGCTAATGTCGCTACTAAGCTATTTCTTTGGAAAGCTCCTACTAAGATGAGCATTTCTCCGATAAAACTGCTAGTCCCTGGTAAACTCATATTGGCCAAAGTGGAAGAGAAGAAAATGATAGGGAAATTCGGCATGGTGCTCACTGAACCTCCGTAATATCTAACAAGTCGAGTCTTATGTCGGTCATATAGAACACCAACACATAGAAAAAGGGCGGAAGAAACCAGTCCATGACTTGACATCGGTAGAATGCTACCTCCAATTCCCTGTATGTTCGATAGAGCCAGAAAACCTCGTAGGCTGATGACCCCCCGAACCGTACAAGATCGTTTTTCCTATCATACGGCTTTCGAATGGCCCTTTTTTCTGGTCGTTCCGCTCTCGGTAGTCCCCCATCTTGCTTCCTACCCATAGTTCGCTTCGATAGCGGTCTGGAGTCTCCCACCCAACTCTATCTTCCAACTCCGTCAATCGGAACAGAGTGCATAGAGACCTGCAGGGGATATAGGATCACGTACCGAAGCCTCCCCGCGGGGGTCCTCTCGAGGTCGGCCCATTTCCCCTCCCTCCGGAATCTCGAGGGGGGCAATAGAAAGAAGAAGGAAGAATAGGAACCTCTCTTCCTTCGAAAGGTTTGCTATAGACCACTGCTGCAGAGCCGGATAGTCCGGGCAATGGGATCTCGCTCCGATAGGATTCTGCTATGGCCCGGCGGTCCGAATTCTGTCTGACCTTCGACCGCTTTTACGCCAGAAAAAAGCTTTCCCACGAGCTCCCCTTCTGCGGCGTGATGGCAGGACCACTAGGCCTTCATCCGGAGCCTGTGTAGATATGGTGAAGCAGAGGCAAAGATAGAGGTCCCTTCGTCATGTCCGATCTACGGTCCCTCGGAGCGAAGGCTTAGGATGCTAGTATGGACCCTCTGACTTCCAGCTATGTGCTTGCGACTCTCGCGAAGCGAATGAAGGGAAGCTCGAATTACAGCTTAGGCGGACTCTCTCGGACTGGGATCTCCTTCTCCATTCCTAAGGTGGGTCGTGAACAGAGGCTCGCTTCCCCCTCCTTTCTATTGGAATGAAGGAAAGAAGAACTGTTCGATAGAGAAAGAGAAGAAAGAAAGAACAAGGAGAGAGGAAGCAGAAAAGAGAAGAAAGAACAAGGAGAGAGGGAATGTTCATGTATAGAGGATTCCATGGATTCTGAGGGGCTCATCGATCCACAATTCTGCTGGTCTTTCTGCTGGTCTTTCTGCTGGAATTCTAGCAAGGCGGGAAGGAAAGTTCGGAGTGGAGCAGACGCGAGAGGCCCTTAGCTGGATCTCGCCGGTGCCACCTAAAAGGTAGGTAGGCTTCGGATGTGTGACGTTTGGAGTGGTCGTTCGTGCACTTGTCCCCAATGGAAGAATGAGTCCGATTTTCCCCTGCCTCTCATGGCCTTCCCACTCGGTCCCCGAGGGTCCGCGGAGGATTCCTTCGTCCCATCCAGGCTCTAGGAAGTATGCTTCCGAAAGTGACTTCGGTTCGCTAGTTCAGGCTCCACTCCTCGCTTGACGTTCGCGGACGTTCGGGCCGGGACTCTGCGCTCTTCTCTATGGGACGGGGGGAAGAAGGGCGAATGCGTCTAGTCTCGATCCCTAGTGCATTGGTGGATAAGAGAAGGGAGCTGGCCCCGACTCTCTTCCTTTCCATTCCTCTCTCCACTAGTGAATTTCCCTCTCTTTAGGATGGTTTGCACTTGGAGCATTGGGATCGCCATTCGATTCTTTGCCTGCAGGGCCTAGTCCGTCCCTTCCCGTCCCTGGGCGCTAAGAGCTTGAGCCTCGACTCTTGCGACATGCTCTCTTTTCTCCCCCATTGCTAGTAGGTTGATGGGTCGCAGGCCCGGACATTTGGCCTTCTGTATCCAAACTCCCACTAGGTGACCGAACGGCCGCCGCCCAACTAAACATACCAATAGTCACCAGATTCATATGAGCTACGGAGGAGTAAGCTATGATCTTCTTCAGATCGATCTGTCTTAAAGTGGTCGAGGAAGTATATATTATAGCAATAGCGCTTGGAGTATAAATGAAAGGAGTGGCAGAAAGTGTCGCTTCGGGAAACATGGGTATGGAAAATCGTAAAAAGCCGTAGGTTCCCAATTTTAAAAGAATGCCTGCCAAGATGACGGATCCTGCCGTAGGTGCCTCTACATGAGCTTCGGGTAACCAAATATGCACGGGTACCATAGGGACTTTCACGGCGAAAGAGGCGAAAGATGCAATCCATAGAAAGATTTGGCGCCGTTCACTAAATTCGGTTGTTAATGAAATTTGTAAATCGGTCGTTCCTGTTTGGAGAAGAATCAACAGAATAGCTAATAGCATAAAAACAGATCCAAGTAAAGTATAAAGGAAAAACTGATAGGCTGCCTTGATCTTTCTTTGTCTGGAACCCCAGACCCCTATGATAATGGTAGAGTCAGGGCTGGCCCCAGAAGGCCTTGGTCGAAGCTCCAGTAGGTAGCCACTCCCTTCTCAGAGAACCGTACGTGAGACTTCCGCCTCATACGGCTCCGTCCCGAGCTTCCGTCGTCGGCCTTGGCATTAGATAGACTATGCATGTATTTCTAGCCTGGATTCGAGAATCTTTTGCTTGGAGGATGGTGAGAAAGATGCTTGCAGTAGATGCGATGGCAGTCAGACTCGGAAAACCAGGAGACCCCGGGGAAGAGGGGGGAAGGGAAGAGGGGGGAAGAGAAGAGGAGTGCGGCCTGTAATCTAAGATTAGGCAGCCATCTATAGAGAGAGAACTGGAGAGGTCAAAATGCGGGGATTCTCTCTCCCCACTACTCAGAGTCG
The DNA here is from genome assembly GCA_036897885.1 of Plantago crassifolia. Lineage (NCBI taxonomy): Eukaryota > Viridiplantae > Streptophyta > Magnoliopsida > Lamiales > Plantaginaceae > Plantago > Plantago crassifolia. The sequence continues at coordinate 28,813 of JAYMSM010000005.1, read as the reverse complement.
AGCTCCATTTCCTCCGGAGGACTCTCCCATGGCTTTTCTCTTTCCTATCTGATTTCGTTTCGCTTTCCTATCTGAATCTGATTTCTCTTTCCTATCTGAGCGGAACTTCTAGGCTTGGTACGGAGGATCTATCTGTGAATCGGAGACTCATTCCCTCTGCCTAGCCTATTTCCTTGGGTCTTGCAGAGCTTGCTGCGTCTTTCTTCGGAATGAGACGGAAGGGGTCATAAAACCTCTCTTTTCCCAACAATAAGGTCTCCTCACCAAGACAAGAGAGGAAGCAAGGGCCGTGGCGGGGCTTTCGATTTCCCAAAAAGACCTGGACGATTATCCCTAGCCTGCCTAGCTTATGAGTTTACGTCCATCCCTGGTCGTAGGATCCTTTCGATTTCTGCCTTGTAGCCATTCCCCGAATTCGCGCAAGTGTGTCGACACCGCCCCTCATCCATTCTAGCGAACAAAGAAAAGACACCTAGGAGCCCTCCTTCCTGCATATCCATACAAGACCCGAGTAGGTGCCTTGAGGGCCTAGAGACACTAGGAGACCTCCCGGTCTCTACGCTTCTGGGGCAGGTTCGCCAGGCTATGCTGACACACAAGACTACCCCTCTTCACGAAAGCTTCGCGGGGACTACTTTAGGACGACGTACGACCGCCCGTAGGGTCTTTACTGCACAAGGCCCCTGCAGAGGACATTCTCCCAGCGAATCCAGGATGCTCCGCTCCGCACAACATAGGGATTAAGACACTTTCGAAAAGAACATAGAATAGTAGAAGATCCAGCATGCAGAAGACAGAGATCATGAGAAATTCGAGAATGAGAAATGCTAGAATATACTCTTTCCCATAACTTCGCATAGAAGACCAACCGACTAAAATGCAAATAGGGATCAGAAAGGTCGTCAATAGCACGAAGAATAAAGAAATCCCGTCCAGACCCAAAGTGAAATGGATGTTCTCATAAGGAAGCCAGCCAAGGCTTTCCACAAATTGAAATTTGGCCGTAGAAGGATCGAATGCTATCCAAAAAAGAAGGGAATACAAAAAAGTCAGCAGAGAGGTCCAAAGACCGACCAAGCGTATCAGGCGGATTCTGGAATTCGGAATGAAAAGCAGAGTCAGACTGCCGACCAACGGACAAAGAAGAAGACCACTAAGATTCGGAAAATGAGAGAAGGCTTCGAACATAGAATCGAATCCAAAAAGAGAGCGAGAAGGACAAGAAGAAAAAAAAGGGACCAACAAACAAAGCAATAGGAGGTCCAGGAAGCTCCGGAGTACAGGCCAGAGCGAGCACGACGAACAAAGGAAACAGCAATTCGAAATCCTTCTTTCTATACGAATACGAAATGAACGATGTCTCCGCTTTCTATACGCAATTCTTCAGACAGCTTTTCAAGACACTCATCTAGATCACTCACGAGACTAAAGGCCATTCATCCAACCAACAAAGACTCTTTCTATACGCAATTACTTGATTGATCTCCGTCCATCTTTCTATACGCAATGACTTCCACCCGAATTTCGGAATGAATGCACTTTCTATACATAAGAAATTCCGTCAACGAGCTCTATTCCGTCAACCAGAACAATGTCTCATCTTTCTATACACAATTCGTTGTCACTGAGAAGAATGTCTCCGCTTTCTAGACTATATGACTTCTAACTGAAGTTCTGAATGAGAGAACTTGAGATACGCAATGACTTGTCGCTGAGAAGAATGTCTCCGCTTTCTATACGCAAGCATTGAGACGGGAAGTCTTTGATTCTATACGCAAGCATTGAGACGGGAAGTCTTTCTCTAACCTAGATTAGCAATACTTCATCTCCGCTTTCTATACGAATTAACGAGACGGGAAGTAGTCTCCGCTTTCTATACGCATTCCACTAAGCTAGGACTGCCACTAAGCTAAGCAATTCATATACGAAATGAGAGACGAAATGACTTCCACTAAGCAATCCACTACCCAAATCCGTCAACGAGAACAAAACAAAGGGACTTCCATGACTTCGCTTTCTATACCAAATTCTGACTCCAACAAAGGAGAAAGAGAAGACAAAAAGAGAAAACATCTAGTCCAGACCAATTCCATACAGACCATACCAATTCCATACAGAAAAGCGAGATGAAGACAATAAGACAGCACAAAGAAAGAAGGAGAAGAAAGACTCTGCAGTCAGAATCAGAATAAGAAGAAGAAGGAGAAGAGAGAGAAGAAAAGAAAGCAGAAAGAATCAGAGGAAGAAGGAGAAGAAAGACTCTGCAGTCAGAATCAGAATAAGAGGAAGAAGATCGAAAGATCGCTAACGCCCTTTCCACTCGAAAAAGAGAATAAAGAAAGTAGACGAAGGAGAAAAGAGAGAAAAAAGGAGAAAGCAGAACCATTCCGATCCGACCGAAAGCAAGAAAATGACTCCAAGCCACTACCCATACGATTCATAGAACCGAAATCCAGACATTCCTTAGATACGGACACACTGTAGAAGGAAACACTCCTTAGATACGAACACAATGCTTCTATTAGATACGATATTAGATACGAATACACTCCTTATATAAGAACACACTCCTTAGATACGAACACACTGCTTATAGAACACTGTAGAAAGAAACACTCCTTATATACGAATACACTGCTCGAACACACTGCTTATAGAAGGAAACACTTCTTCTATTAGATACGAATACACTCTTTCTAGAAGGAAACACTTCTTCTATTATATACGAACACACTGTAGAAGAAAACACTTCTTCTATTATATATTATATACGAACACACTGTAGAAGGAAACACAGTAGAAGGAAACACTCGAACACAATGCTTCCATTATATACGAATACACTCCTTCTATTAGATACGATATTATATACCAATACACTCCTTAGCTTATATTATATACGAATACACTCCTTATATACGAACACACTGTGCCACCACTCAGGAGACCGAGAACCACCTTCTACTAGAGTCTACTTTCGTAGAGATACCTATAGATAGAGAGAGACAGAGACTCCTTTTCGATAGTGACTACCATTCGAAAAATAGGAAGCGACCAGTTTTCGACTTAGATACGTACACTTGCACTTCCTAGGACTCTCTCTAGAGAAAAGGTGCGGAAAGAACGAGAACCAGAGCAAGAAAGAATCAGAAGAGAGAGGAGAAGAAGAGAAGAGATCGAAAAGAGACAGAGAAGAAGAGAGAAGGAGAAAGAAAAGAGAAGAAAGAAGAGAAGAAAGAGAAGAAGAAGAGCAGACAGAGAAGAAGAAGAGAAAAGAGAGGACAAGAAGTCCGAAAACAAGAAAGAAAGAGGAGAAGAAGAGAAGAGATCGAAAAGACAAAGAAAAGAGAAAAGAAGAGAAAAGAGAGGAGAGACAGGAAAGACAGAGGAAAGAGACAGAAAAGAGAGGAGAAGAAGAGATCCAAAGAGAAGAAGAGAAGAGATCCAAAGAGAAGACAAGAGAGAATGGACGACAACAAAATAAGCAAAAAAGAGAGAGAGAGGAGGGACGACAACAAAACAAGAACAAAGAGAAAAGACAGAACAAATAGAATCAGAGGGACGACAACAAACAGACAGAGACAGAGAGAGAAGACAACCAATTCTGCTTAGTGGAGCAAGAATGGACGACAACAAAAACCAGAAACATTTCCACGGACCTCCTTGTTTTTTGTTTTTTTCTGTTGAAACTCTTCTTTGTTGCTTGTTTTGTTGGTTGTATTGTTGGTTGTTTTCTTGGTTGTTGGTTGTCTCCTCTCTTCTTTCTTGTTTGTATTGTTGTTTGTTGTCGTCTATTCTTTCCTATTTGCCTCCTCCTTGTTTTTTCTTTTTTTCCATTCTTTCCTATTTGCCTCCTCCTTGTTTTTTCTTTTTTTCCATTCTGTCTGGAATTACAGGAAGAGAGAGCTAAGAGAGAGCTAAGAGAGAGAGAGAAGAGAGAACAAGTCAGAGACTGCATCAGAGGAGAGAGAGGAAGGCCTCTCCATCTCCTTTTTGTTGTCGTCCATTCTCTGTCAACTAAGAAAGATTGGTTGTCGTCCATTCTCTGTGACCTAAGCCTAATTGGTTGTCGTCTGAGAGAAAGAGAGAAAAAAAGAGACCAAAAGTGGTCATTGGAGAGAAAGAGAGAGAAAAGAGATGCATTTGTTGTCGTCCATTCTTGCTCCACTAAGCCTAATTGGTTGTCGTCCATTTTGGGTAGTCAGTAGATGATGACTGGGATTTTGGTTGTCGTCCATTCTCTGTCAACTAAGAAGAAAATGAGTACAATGGATTTTTCCATTCTCGCTAGTCAGTAGATGATGACTGGGATTTTGGTTGTCGTCCATTCTTCAGAGCTAAGAGAGAGAGAGGAAAAGTTTCCTCCTCCTTGTTTTGTCGTCCATGGATCTTCTCTTTCCTTTTCCCTAGTCCTATTCCCTAGTCATAGAATCTTCCTCCTTCTTTCGGACTTCTGGGACTTGTTTGTGTTCCTTCGCTTAGTCGTAGCCTAGTCTCTTTTTTTGTTCTGGAAAAGTGTCTGAGGGAATTTCGTATAGAAAGATGAGCTCGAATTAGTCGATCGAATTGGTAGATCGAATTGGTATGGTCTATCTCATTGGTCTATCTCATTGGTAGCTCGAATTAGTCGATCGAATTGGTATGGTATGGTATATAGAATTAGTCGATCTCATAGCTAATTGGTAGATCGAATTGGTATATAGAAAGAATAGCTCGAAAGAATCGATCTCGTATATAGAAAGAATAGCTCGAATGAGTCGATCTCATTGGTAGATCTCATAGCTAATTGGTAGATCTCGTAGATCTCATTGGCCTGAAGTGGAGTAGTCAGACTTTCATTTCACAGTCTTTCCGAAGAAAGAGTCCGTAATTGCGTATAGTTTGAGGAGTGGCGGAATCTGGAAAAAGATCTCCGTGAAAAAGATCTCTGTGAAAAAGAGCTCCTTGCAAAAGGAAGGGAATGGCGTAGACAAATCCCTGATCCGTAATTGCGTATAGAAAGAGGAGTCTCCATTCGAGTGGAAAGTCCACAAAAGCAAGTCGTGGAATGGAAACCTGATCCGGAAGAGGGCTTTTTTTGCTCTCTCCTTTTGGGGGAAAGAGCGATGCGAAATCCGTGAGGAAGATGGAGTCTCCAAAGTACAAGGAGTCGCGAAAGTACAAATGCGTAGGGAAGAAAAGTGTCTTCCGTGGGGATAGTCTCTAATCGGCAGTGACGGAATCCATTCGAATAGACAGAGAGTCATGGAATGGAGTCGTCTAAGCGAAGAGAGTCGAGAAAGAGAAAAGAAAGAGATGGCAGAATCATCCTGGAATTGCGTATAGAAAGATCTCCTTCCAAATAAATAACAATCAAGGAAGAGAGTAGAGAAAGAGGAGGAAAAGAAAAGTCAAGAAAGGAATGCAAGTCGGAGGGAATTTCGTTCTCTGTCCAAAGAAGAAGGAAGAGAGTCGAGAAAGAGATCTCTACAAATCCATTTCCTGGAATGGCGTATAGAAAGATGACTAATCCGGAATCTGGGAATGGCGTATAGAAAGAAAAGACCGAAGTCCTGTATCAGGAGTTGGGAAAGATCTCCGTCAAACAAAGAAAGAGAGAATCCAGTCAGTCAGGAATGGCCTAGAAAAGAGGAGGGAAAGGAATTGCATAAAGATCTCCGTCAAATACAGAATCCAGTCAGTCAGTTCGTAGAGAAAGAATCCAGTCAGTCAGGAATGGCCTAGAGAAAGATCTCCGTGAACGAATTGCGTATAGAAAGAGAAAGAAAGAAAGAAAGACACTCATTAAGGAGAGATAGAAAAGAAAGAGAAAGAAATCCTCGAATTGCGTATAGAAAGTCAGTCGATCCCTAATTCCGTATAGAAAGAAAAGAGTGCTGGGAATGGCCTAGAGAAAGAATGAATGAAAGAAGGAAGGGAGTATGGGAATACCGTAGAGAAGGGGAGTGGATTTCCAAATCGAAGCAGAATCAGAGAAAGAGAAGAAAGAGAAGAAAAAGAAGAGAGAGAGAAGAGAAAGAGAAGACAAGAGACAGAAAGAGAAAGAGAGAGGAGAAAGAAGAACAAGACCAGAACAAGAACAAGAGAGAAGAGAAAGAACAAGAATCAGAAAGAAGAGAAAGAAAAAGAACAAGTACAAAGAAAGAGAACAAAAAGAAGAACAAGAACAAGTACAAAGAAAGAGAAATCCAACTCCAATACCAAAAAACAAAAAAAAGAAGACAGAGAGAAGAGAGAAGAGAGAGAGGACAAAGAAGAGAAAGAGAGAAAAAGTGAAAGAGAGAACAAGTGAAAGAGAAAGAAGAGAAAGAGAGAACAAGTGAAAGAGAAAGAAGAGAAAGAGAGAACAAGAATCAGAGAAAGAAGAGAAAGAAAGGAAAGAGAGAACAAGAATCAGAGAAAGAAGAGAAAGAAAGGAAAGAGAGAGAGGAGAAGAATAATAAGAGAGAAAGAAAGAATCAAAGAAAAAAAGACAACAAGAGAAAGAAGAAAAAGAAGATAAGAGAAAGAAAAGAGAAGAAAGAGACAACAAAAGAAAGAGAGAGAGGAAAGAGAGGGAAAGGAACAGAAGACAGAGAGGAAAGAAAAAGAAGAAAGAGAACAAGAGAAAAGAAGAAAGAACAACACAACAAGATAGAAAGAAGAGAGAAGAGAGGAGACAGAGGAAAAAAAGATAGAAAAACAAGAGAGAACAAGAGAAGAGAAAAGAGAAGAACAAGAACCAGAGAGGAGAGAAGAAGATAGAAAAACAAGAGAGAACAAGAAGAGAGAGAAAGAGAAGAGAGAATCAGAGAGAAAAACCATAGAAGAAGGAGAATCAGAAAAAGAGAACAAGAGAGAAGAGAAAAGAGAGAGAATGGAGAAAGAATCCGAAAAAGAAAAACAAAGAACAAGAGAAAACAAAGAAGAAGAAAAGAAGAAGAAAAAGAGAAGGACGAAGAAAAGACAGAACAAGAGAGAAGGAGGAGAAAGGAGAGAAAAGAAAAAACAAGAGACAGAAAAAGAAGAGAAGAGAAAGAGAGAAGAGGAAAGGGAAGAGAAAAGAGAGAAAAACAAGAGAGAAAAAAGAGAGGAAGAGAAAAGGAAGAGAAAGAAAAGAAAGCGCTACCCAAAAACAAACAAAAAGAGAAAAGAAAGAGAAGACAAAAAGAATAAGAAGGAAAAAGAGAAAGAAGAAGAACAAGCACAAAGAGAGGAAGAGAGAAGAAAGATCGAAAAAGAATCAGAAAGAGATCGGAGAGAGAAAGTAAAAAAGAACAAAGAATCAGAAGGAAAAGATACAGAAAGAGAACAAGAAAGAAGAACAAAAAAGAGAAAGAAAGAGAAAAAAGAGCTAGAAAGAGGAGAGACCAAAAAGAGAAAGAAGAGAAGGACAAGAAAGAAGCGAAAGAAAGAAAACAAAAGTCAGAGGAAAGAAGAAGAAGAAGAAAAGAAGAAAGAGAAAAAAGGGAAGAAAGAAGAAAGAAGGGAAAGACAGAAGAAAGAAGATAGAGGAGAAAAAAGAAAGAGAAAAAGAGAGAAGCAGAAAAAGAAAAGAAACAAGAGACAGAAAAAGAGTCACAGAAGACAGAAGCACGAAAGAGAAAGAAAAAGAAAGTTCTCAACGATATCGAGAGATCGAAGCAGAAAAGAAAGAAAAGAGAAGACAGAGAAAAGAACAAGAAGCAGAATAATAAGAAGAATTCAGAACAAGAGACAGAAGAAAGAGAGGAAAAGAAGATAGGAAGAGAGAAAAAAGGAAAGAAAACAAGAAGGAAAAGAGAAAGAATCAGAGAGAAAAGAGAGAACACAGAGAAAAAGAATCAGATAGAGAAGAAGAGGAGAAGAGAGAGAAAAAAGGACCAGAAAGAGAGAGAAGAGAGAGAGAAAACTAGAGGCAGAGGTTAGAAGAGAGAAAAAAGAGAAAAGAGCACAAAGACAAGAAAAACAGTCCTGTGATCAGAAGAAAGAGAAAAGAGAGAGACAAGAGAGAAAAACAAGAAAGAAAGGCAAGTGAGCAGAAGAAGAAAGAAGAATAAGAGAAAAAGAAGAAAGGAGAAAAAAAAGAGAAGAGACAGAAGAAAAAAACAAGAAGCAATAAAGAAGAACAGAAAAAGAGGAAGAACAAGAGAAAGAAAAGGAAAGAAACAAGAGATCAGAAAGAGGAGAAGAAGCAGAAAGAGGAGAAAAAGAAGGAAATGCTTGCAAATGCAGATCCGGAAAAGGGAAACAATGGAATGCTCTTTGTGGCCCGTAAACTCTAATCTAAAGCTAGCTCCTGGTTTTCCAGAGGAAGACAGAGAAGAATACAGAGAAAATGCAAAAGGAAAAGTCTCCCAATCCCTGTGTAAACTAAGAAATGGCTAGTAGGAAGGATGCGCATCCTTCCTCTCCGAATGGAGCACTTCAAAAATAGACTTTTGAGTTCATTGGTCCAATCATGGATCCAATATCCCTTTTCTCGCTTACGATGCAAAAGGAGGGGGATTTTCTAGGAAAAGTGTAGGATTCTAGAGAACATGAATCTATGTGTCAAAAAGTGTATCTCGATTTCCAGTTTTGGATTTTCCATTTGATTCTCTGGCTTTCGTTCCTGCTTTCGCGATATTCCTTTCTCTTTGCGATTTCCAATTCCTGGTTTTGGATTTTCAATTCCACGTTTTGTTTTTCCCATTTCCAGTCTTTTCCCAGCCTCCTTCTTCGAGCAGAATCAGAAAGAAGAGGAAAGAGAAAGATAGAAAAAATCAGAAAGAAGAAGAACAAGAAAAGAGAAAGAAAAAAGAAAGAAAGAAGAGATCCAAAAAGAAAGAGAAAAAGAGACAAGAGAAGAGAAAGAACGAGAAAGAATGGAGCAGAAAGAAAAAGAAGAAATAAAAATAGGAAAAGAAAGAGGAAGAGAAAGAAAAGAGAACAAGAACAAGAAGAGAGAACAAGAGAAAGAAAAGAGAACAAGAACGGGAGAAAGAAAGAGAAAGAAGAGATACAAACAAGAAGAGAGAACAAGAAGAACAAGAAGGAGACAGAAAGAGAGAAAAAGAAGAAGAACAAGAGAAAGAGAGAAAAGAGCAAGAGAAGAAAGAGGAAAAAGAGAGAGAGAGCAAGAGAGAAGACAAGAAAGAGAGAGGAGAAAGAAAAGAAAGAGAAGAGAGAAAAGAAAGAGAAAAGACAGAAAAGAGAGGAGAGGGAGGAGAAGAGAGAACAAGTTCGAAAGAGAAAGAGTCAGAAAGAAGAAGAAGAAAGAAGCAGAAAAAGAAAGAAAAGAGAGAGAGAGGAAGAAGAAGAACAAGTCTCAGAAAGAGAAAGAAGAATCAGAGAAAGAAAGAGAAAAGAGAAGTAGAAGAGAGAACAAGAAGAATCAGAGAAGAAACAGAGAAGAAACAGAGGAAAGAGAAGAAAAGAATACGAACAAGAATCAAAGAAAAAGAAAAGACGAAACAAGAAACAGAGAAGAGAAGACAAAGAAGGAAAGATAAAAAAAAAACAAACCAAATATGCTGATAGAAAAAACGAAAGAAAAAAAGAGTCCCTTGGGATTGGACATTCAAAGAAAAAAAAAGATTTCATACGTGGATTTGGAATTCCAACTGAATAAGACAAAGAAAAACAAGAGAACAAAAGAAATAGAGGAAAGACAGAGACAGAAAAGAAAAACAAGAAACAAAAAAAGAACAAAAAGCAGAAAAAGAACCAGAATCAGAGAAAAAGAAAAGAGAACAACAGAAGATAGACAGAAGAGAGAAGACAAAGACAGAAAAGAGAAAAGAGAGGAGAAGAAGAGATCCAAAGAGAAGACAAGAGAGAATGGACGACAACAAAACAAAAGCAGAGAAAAGAGGAGAGAAAAGAGAAGAAGAAAGAAGAGAAGAAAGAGAAAAGAGAGGACAAGAAGTCCGAAAACAAGAAAGAGGAGAAGAAGAGAAGAGATCGAAAAGAGAGACAAAAAAGAAGAGAAAACAATCAGAGAAAAGAAGAGAAAAGAGAAAAACAAAGAAGAGAGAGAGAGAGGAAAGAAAAGAAGAATCAGAGACAAAAAAGAAGAGAAAAGAGAGGAGAGACAGGAAAGACAGAGGAAAGAGAGGAGAAGAAAAGAAGAGAAAACAATCAGAGAAAAGAAGAGAAAAGAAAGAGAGAGCAGAAGAAGAGAAAAGAAAAAAGAAGAAGAGAAAAGAAAAAAGAAAGAGAAGAAGAGAGAGAAAGCAGAAGATTGAATAAGAGAGAGAAAGAAGAAAGAGTTCGAAAGAGTTTCAGAATCAGAGACAAAAAAACCAGAAGAAAAAAGAGAGAATGGACGACAACAAAATAAACAAAGCAAATTCCTTACACTCTCTCTCACTTACTCCATTTGCTCACACAGAATGGACGACAACAAAGCAAATTCCTTCCTCTCTCTTTCTTTTCTTCTCTTTGAGAGAGAATGGACGACAACTGCATTCTTCTTCTCTATCTTCTTCTCTTCTTTCCTCTCTCTTTGTCACTTACTACCTTTTCTCACAGAGAATGGACGACAACAAAAAACAAGAAAAGAAAGCAGAAAAGTACCACTCCAAAAGGAAGAGAAAAGAAAGAGGAGAAAGAAAAAGAAAAGACAATAAGAAGAAGAATCAGAGAGAGAGAGAAAGAAGAGGAAAGAGGAGAAAGAACAAGAACCAGAGGAAGAAAGAGAAAAGAAAAACAGAGCGGAGAGCAGAGACAGGAAAGAAAGAGGAAAGAAGAGAAAAGAATCAGAGAGAAAAGAAAAAAGAAAGAGAGGAAGAATCAGAAGAACCAGAGACAAACAAGAAGAAAAAAGACAGAATGCACGAAAACAAAACAAACAAAGAAAATTCCTTCCAATCTCTACCTTGCACTTACTCTATTTCACTTACTACCTTTGAGCGAGAATAGACGACAACCAAATTCGAATATCTTCTTCTCCTTCTTTCCTCTCTCTCTTTCACTTACTCTATTTCACTTACTACCTTGCACTTACGACCTTTGTGAGCAAAGAATGCACGACAACAAAAAAAGAACAAAGAACAAAAGAAAGAAGAGACAGAAAAGAAAAGAAGAGACAAGAGAGAGACAGAGGAGAAAGAAAAAAAAAACAAAGAAGCAGAACAAAGAAAAAGACAAAGAACAAAGAAGAGAGTAGAGAGAACAAAGAAGACAGAAGAGAGCTAGTAGAGAGGGAATGGACGACAACAAAACAACCAACAAAAAAACGACCATAAAACAAGCAACAAACAAACAAAGAGAGAAGAGAGGAGAGAAGAGAGGACAGAAGAGAGGACAGAAGAGAGGACAGAAGAGAAAACAAGACAAAGAGACAGAAGAGAAGAAAACAAAACAAGCAACAAACAAAGAGAGGAGAGCATTCCAGAGAGAATGGACGACAACAAAACAAGCAACAAAGAGAGAGAAGAGAGAATGGTTCTTAGTTCACAGAGAATGAGAGAGAAGAGAGACAGAAGAAAGAGGAGAGAAGAGGGAAGACAGAAGACAGAATGGACGACAACGAAAGTATTTGTCCACATCCAAATCCACGACAACAAAACAAAGAAAGAAAGGGAATTCCTTCCACTTGCTCTCAAAGAAAAAGAAGGAGACAGAGAACAAGACAGAGAGAGAAGAGAAAAAAACAAAACGAAGAAAGAAAGGAGAGAAGATCGGAAAGAAAGAGATCCCAGGAGACAGAACAAAGAAGACAGAATCGAAGACAGAATAAGAACAAGAATCTGAGAGAAAGAGAGAAGAATCAGAAGAACAAGAATCAGAAAGAAAGAGAGGAAAAAACAAGTCTCAGAAAGAATCAGAAGAAATAATAATAAGAAGAATCAGAGAAGAGAGCAGAATCAGAACAAGAAGAATCAGAATAAGAAGAATCTCAGAGAAAGAGAGGAGAAAACAAGTCTCAGAAAGAAGAATAATAATAAGAAGAACAAGAGAGAAAGGGGAGAAGAAAGAGAGAAGAGAGAGAACAAGAAGAATAAGAAGAATCAGAATAAGAAGAATCTCAGAGAAAGAGAGAAGAGGAACAAAAATCGGAGAGAAAGAGGAAGAATCAGAATAAGAAGAATCACAAGAACAAGAAGAATCAGAATAAGAAGAATCACAAGAACAAGAACAAGTCTCAGAACAAGAGAGGAGAGGACAAGAGAGAAAGGACAAGAGAGAAAGGAGAGAGAGAAGAGAGAGAGAATCAGAAAGAGAAAAAGAATCAGAACAAGAAAAAGGAAGGGAAAAAAGAGAGAAGAGAAAGAAGACAGAAGAAAAACAAGAATCAGACAGAAGAAAAAGAAGAAAGAAGAGAACAAGACAGAGGAAAGAGATCAGAGAGAAGAAAGAGGAGAAGAAATCGAACAAGAAGAAGAAGAAGAGTCAGAGAGGAAAGAAATAAAAGAAAACAAGAGAAGGAGAATAACGACAAATCAGAGAAGAAAGAATACCAGAGAGACAGAGAAGAGAGAAGAAAGAATACCATAGACTAACAACTAACAGAAGAAAAAATAAAGAGACGCAGAACGAAGACAAGAAAATAAGAAATACATAGAATACAGCCAGAAGATCATAGACTAAGAAAGCACAGAAGAAACAATACAAGAAAGGAAGAACTCACAGAAGAAAAAAGATGACCCAGGCAGAGAAACTACAAAAATACCCGAAAAAAACAAGACAACAATAGAATACAGGCAGACAACAAATAAGAAAATACAGGAAGAGAAAAAAAAATAGAATTCGAATACAGTAGAAGCAGACTCAGAAGAAAGAAACAAGAAAATACATAGAATAGAGTATTAGTCACAAGAGAGAAGAGAAAAAAGAAGAGAAAAGACAAAGAAAGATAACAAAAGAGAAGAAAGAAACAAGAGAAAGAAACAAGACAGAGAAGAGAAAGACAGAAAAGAAGGAAAGACAGAGAAGAAGAGCAGAGAGAAGAGAGAGGAGAAAGAAGCAGAAGAATCAGAACAAGAATCAGAACAAGAAGAATAATCAGAGAGAAAGAGAGAAGAGGAAGAATCAGAGAGGAGAGAACAAGAAGACAAAGAGAAGATAAGGAGAGAATCAGAAGAATAACAAGAACAAAAAAAAGAACAAGGGAAAGAAGAGAGAAGAGAAGAGAACAAGAAGACAGAAGAGAGAGGAGACAACAAGAAGACAGAAGAGAACAAGAGAAGAGAAGGAAGAGAGAAGAAAACAAGAGAAGGAAGACAGAAGAGAAGAGTACTAAGAAAAGAAGAGAGAAGAGAACGAAAACAGAAGAGGGAAGAGAGAGGAAAAACAAGAGAGAAGAAGGAAGAGAGAAGACAAAAGACAGGAAAAAAAAGAGCAGTTCCTTCTAGTCCAGTTCCCTAAAAACAAAAAGAAAAACAAAAGAGAAGAACAAGAAAAGAAAAACAACAAGAAAGAAACAGAAAGAGGAGAAAGAGAGAGAAAACAAGAAAAAAAACAAGAAAGAAACATTTGTTGTCGTCCATTTCCCATCTTCCAAAAAGAAAAAACGAAGAACAATAAGATACATAAAAAAAGAAAAACAAGAGACTGAAATAGACAAAAAGTTGTCGTCCATTTTGAGAGAAAGACAGAAAAATCAGAGACAAAAAGATAGAAAAGAACAAGAAAACAAAGAAAAGAGGGGTCCCCGTATATAAGACAAAACAATAAAACAAGTTCTCGCGATCGAAAAGAGAACAGAAAGCTAGCTATCAGAAAATCTCAGGCAATAAATTCTGTTGACTGAAGAAAGAAGGCAAAAAGACAAAGTCAAAGAAGAATCAGAAAAAGAGAAGAGGGGGCTGCGTATAGAATATCCAATCAAACAAGTGACACTTCTCAGTCTCAGAGAAAAGAGAAGAGAACCGAAAGCCTCCTTCTCATCCAATCTCAGTCAAAAGAATCAGAAAACAAAGAAAAGAAAAGAAAAGAGGGGTCCCCGTATATAAGACAAAACAAGTGACACTTCGCGAAAAACGAACAGAAGAAAACAGAAAGAAAAGAACAAGAAAACAAAGACAACAGGGATCAGCGTATATAATATCAAATAGCAAATAGCAAACAAGTTCCACTTCTCAGAGAAAACCTAGCTTTCAGACAATCTCAGTCAAAAGAATCAGTAGACTGAAAGAAGTCAGAAAGACAAAGTCGAAAGGACCAGAACAATCCAATCTGGGGTCAGCGTATGTATATAATAGAAAACAAGTTCCACTTCTCAGAGAAAGCCTAGCTATCATCCAATCTCAGACAAAAGAATCAGTAGACTGAAAGAAGTCAGAAAGACAAAGTCGAAAGGACCAGAACACAATCCGGGGTCATTGTATGTAAAGCAGATCCAAACTACTCGAGCGAAGTCAGAAAGAAAAAAAAAGAATAGAAGAAAGAAAAAGCGAATACCTGTCTAAGAAATCAGAGTCGGAAATGGAAAAAAGAATAGAAGAAAGAAAAAGAACAGAAAAGAATCAGAAAGTGAAAAGCAGAAAAGAATCGAAAAGCGAAAAAAGGAAGAAAGAACAAGAGGAAGAAGAAGAACAAGAGAGAAAGAAGAGAGAAAGGAAGGAGGAAAAAGATAACAACAAACAAATAAAGAACAAAAGCTAGAATAGCAGAAGTAGATCAATAGGAAGCCCACTCAAAGCTCCCCTCTCTAAGACAGCGAACCTGATCACCACAAACTGCAGAAAGATCCGTGAAAGATTGGAAAGAGCGGAAAACCGGAGAAAACCAGAAAGAAGGAAGAAACAAAAAGAAGAAAGATGCCAAAAAAGAGAAGACAGAATGAAAAAAATAAGTAAAACACAAAACCAACAAAAGCAGAGAGATCTAGAAAGAAAGAGAAAAGAGAGATAGGCAGAAAAGAAACAAGGAAAAAGAACACAACCAAAGAAGACTAGCTGCTGACAAAAGCAAACGAGCGAAAACCATGCCACTAAAGAACGTGTCTAACAACACCACTTCACAGAACAAACAGAAGCACTTCCAGAAAACACTGGAACGAAAGCTTGAACAAGGAAACCCAAGCACGCAACAATTCCAGGCTTGAACACAATTGGGAAAATCCTGTTACACAAGAACAAGAGAAAAAAACAGAAGAAAGAAAAGTCAGAAAAGAAACAAGAAGCAGACAGCAAAAGAAGAAAAAAAGAAGAAAGGAAGGAGCAGAAGAAAGAAGAGAACAAGACAGAATAGAGGAGAAGAACAAGAAAACAAAAGAGAGAGAAGAAGAAGAAAAGAGAGGAAAGACAGGAGACAGAGAAAGAAGAAGGTTCGAAAAGAACGAGACAGAGAGGTCGAATGAAAAGAGAAAGAAAAAGCAAAAGAGAGAGAAAAGACAGAGAGAGAAGAAGAAAAGAGAACAAGAAGAGAGAAGGAGAAAGAAGAGACAGAAGAGAATCAGAGAGAAGAAGAAGACAAAGAGAAAAGAAGAGAGGAAAAGAGAGAGAAGAAAAAAGAGAGCAGAGGGAAAGAGAGAGAAAGAGAAGAAGAGAGAGGAGACAGAACAACAAGAAGAAGAGAAAAGAGAGGAAAAAAGAGAGAAGGAAAGAAAAAAGAATAGAAAGTAAAGAGAAAAAAGAAAGAAGAGAGAAAAAAAAAAAGAGAGAAACAAGACAAACAAGACAAACAAGTAAAGAAGAAAGGAAAGAGAGAGAAGAAAGACAAAGAAGAAGGAAAAGAAAAAAACAATCCAATGTCTACTCACAGAAAAAAGAACAGAAAGAAGAAAGAAAGAGGAAAAAAACAGAAAAAAAGAAAGAAGAGAGAGTTGGCATCCATTTTCTATCTACCAATATCTACCAAGAAAAAAAAAGAAACAAGAGACAAGAGAGGAAGAAGAGAGAGGAAAAGGGAAAAGAGAGGAGAGAGAGAACAGACAGAAGAAGAACAAGAAGAAAAAGAAAAGTCCTTTTGTTGTCGTCCATTGCCTTTCCAAAAACAAGAAAAAAATAGAAAACAAAAAAGAGAGAAGAGAAAGAAAAAATAGGGAAGAAAAGAAAAAAGACAGTCAGAAAGGAGAGAGAAAAAAAGACAAAGAGAAGAAGAAAGAATAGAAGAAGACAGAGAGGAGAAAAAGGAAGAAGAAAAAAAGACGCAGAGAGAAGAAAGAGAAAGAGAGAGAGAAAAGAGAGAAGAAGAAAAAAGAAGAAAGAAGCAAGAGAGTCCAAAGGAAAGAAGAAGCAGAACAAGAAGAGAGGAAAAATAGAAAGTTCACAAAGAACGAGAGCGAAAGATCGAAGGGAAAGAATAAGAAGAGAGAAAAGAGAGAGAAATGGCTTTGTCGAAATATCCTTGATGAGGGAATAGCTTTCAGAGAGAAGGATGCCACCATCTACTCTAGTCTTCAAAAAATGTTTTCGAAAATGTCAAAAATAAATAAATTAAATAAAGAAAACCAATAATCGCATAGAAAAAGTGAAAAAAGAAAGAAGTGTTTTCGTATGGAAGAAAGGAAAGAGGAGAAAGAAGCAAAAGACATAAAGAGAGAAAAAGAAAACAGAGAAACAGAAGAAAGAGGAAAAAAGAGACAAGAAGAGACAGAAACAAGAGAGAAGAAAAGAGTCAGAGACAGAGAGAAAAGAGTCAGAGACAGAGAGAAAGAAGGAAATCGAAAGAGAGAAGAAGAAAAGAGAGAAGAAGAAGAAAAGATTCAGACAAGACAGAAGAGGAGAGAGAAGAAAGAAGAGAGGAAAAAAGAAAGAAAAGAAGAGAGAATCGGAGAGGAAAGAGACAAGAAAAGAAGAGAGAAGAGAAAGAAACAAGAAAAGAGAGAAGAACGAAAGAGAAAGAGAACAAGAGACAGAGAGAGAGGAAAGAGAAGGAAAGGAGGAGAAGAGAGACAGAGGAAAAAGACCATAAAAAAAGAGAGGAAGAAGAAAGAAAAGAAGAAAGAGGAAAAACAAGAAAAGAGAAGAAGAAAGCACGAGGGGAAGAGAGAGAGAGAGACAGAAAGAGAAGAGAAAAAGAAAGAAAACAAGAGAGAAGATCGAAAAGAAGAAGAATCAGAACAAGAATCAGAAAGAGAGGAAGATCGAAAAGAAGAAGAACAAGAGACAAGAGTTTCAGAAGAGAGAGAAGAAGTCTCAGTCCGAAAATCAGAAAAGTGCCTTTCACCTATGGAAAAAAGTGACTAAAGAGATTTTCAAAGGGAAAGGAGATTCGGAAATCAGAAAGTCGACATTTACCTATGGGTGAAATATACAAAACCACTTTTCAAAGGGAAACTGGATTCCGAAATCGGAAAAGTGACTCTCGCCTATGACCAAAAGTGAGAAAACCACTTTTCCAAGGGAGAGTGGATTCGGGAATGGAAAAAGTGACTCTCGCCTATGACCAAAATAACCAAACACCGTTTTCCAAGGGAAACTGAATTTGCTTTTTGGAAAAATGACTCCAGCTAGGGACAAAAGTCACTCCAACCATTTCCAAAGGGAAAGATCCATTACGAAATCCAAAAAGTGCATTTTCTATGACTCGAAAATAGACAAAAAAAGATAAGACCACGAGCTCATACAAAAATATTGGACTAAAGAAACACTAAGAAATAGGCTATCTATATAGAAGAATAGAAGAAGATAGATGTCAAGCCTGTAACAGCCATAATTAGAACAAAAAAAATAAAATACAACTAAAATAAAAAAAAACCTAAGTAAATTTATCGCAGAAAGATTTTCCCTATACTTTTTGACCTAGCTACACACGCACACCTCAATTTCTCTTCGAAACTGCTTTTAAACATAGAAACGCTCCACGAAGCCCCAAACATTTTCTTCCCCCAACTGAAACCCGAAAAGAGCCCTCTCATATAATCTAAACACGCAGAAAACTTTAAAAAGGAAAAAATGCAGACATATAATTCTATCTATAAACGGAAACGAAATCCCTTTGGATTAGGATAGAAGAAAAGTGGGGCACAGATGCTTTCGCAAAACTACACTAGAGTAGAGCCCCAACTGCAGTAATTGCAGACTCCACATCCCATCCTATTAAGAACCGGCATAAAACCAAAAATCAAACCCAAGGGATCCCCCCCAGAAACTATCCAAACATCGCTTATAAACATACTTACACACACGTGGACCTTCCTGTTCCAGACACGGGAACGCGCATGGAGGCCTGCAATAGACCTAGAAAAGAGATATATACAAAGAACAATTCATATTTTCAAAAAATCAAAAGAATGCATGCTTGTTGATAGATATATTAATGATAAGATAAGTATTATAAGATAAGTAAAGTAAAAATTTTAAAATATTTAAAGTATTAAGCAGAATGTATTAGTTTTACTACAATAATTGTAGTCTTCTAAATGTTAGGGTAAAAACCCGTTTCCAACTACACGCATTAAGTAAGAACAACATTTTTTTGCAATCAACGAAAATTCCCTTAAGTAAGCCAGCCAATTTAGAAAAGGGAATCCCCCCCCAAAAAAAAAAAGAGAAAAGAATTAAAAAAGAGAAAAAGTCATAGCTAAAGAAGAGAAAAATTCCTGAGCCAAAGAAGGGAAAAGTCTATAATTGGTCTATTTGATACTCCCCAAATAGGAAAAACAAGTCGACAAAGCAATTTTTGACTCGGAATATCAACATAGAAAAAATACTATTTTCCACAAACAACAAAAAAGAATCTTAGATCGCTTAGTAAAAATGGAAAGGACGAAAGAAAAGCCGTAAATGGTATTTTCATTAGCTAACAAAGGAAATGCCGAGATGCCCCCAATCTAATCAATGAACATAGAAAATCAGAAAAAGTTTAGAAATAATCCTAGTTGACTCCGCGCGAGAGAAGAAAAAAATAAATATCAAGATCAAGAAAAGAAGAGGAAAAAGGGAAAGAAGAAGAAAAAAGAAAGCTCGTTTTCTTTCTTCTAAGTCTAAGTAAATGTGTATAATAAAGAAAAGAATATTTACGAATATAGTGTAAAGAATCTTGGTAGAAAAAAAAAGATTTATAGAATTAGAACTTTTCCAATCGGGGAATTTAAAAAATACAAAACAAAAGGTTGGGAAAAAGAAAATAAGAAAGCACAAAAGCAAAAGAGAGAGAAAAGGGAAAGAAGAAAAAGAAGGAACGGATTCCTCCCCAATGAACTTAAAAAGAAGGAGAAAGTGAAAACAAGAAAAAGCTTAATGTTCCGACAAGATCTAGGAGAAGACAGAGAAGAACAGCACTCTCCAATCCACGCTCAATCACTAACCTAGAAAAAATCCCTCCACTTTCTGAAATAGATTTCACTTACACTAAATGAAGAAACGAACTTTCCGTGAATTACTTTTCCTCAAACCCAAACTTCTCATTATTCAGATTATTCATTATAAAATTAAAAAGTATAAAGTATTATAAAGTTATTATAAAGGGTCAAAGAAAGTGTTTTGTATTTTCTATAATTCAAAAAAAAAGAGAAGAAAAATTTGAAAAAAAAAAAGAAAATATACGAAAAAAACAGGAGATAACATAACTGCCACAGATGCAACAGATACTATTCCGCATAGATAACATCCTATCCTAAATCACCCCAAAACAAAGATGTGGAACGGAGAGAAAGAAAAGAAAAATATGGATCTAGAAAAAAAAAGGAAATACAATTACAGAAGAAAGGATGGTGAACAGTCATGAATGAAGAAAAGACTCGAAAGAACTCCATACCCCCACTAAGTCAAGCAGGAATATTTATATAAAATTTATTTGATTACTATTAAATACTAAACCACGAAAAAATAATTTAGAAACGAAACTTTCTTTATATTTCCAAAAACAAAAAAAGAGTCCTCCCTGAGCCTAAAATTAATCCAAAAACAATAAAGAATTAACATGAATTAAAAAAATGAGAAAGAAGAGCGAAGAAAGCTCACTGTCAAGAAACAAGAAAAAACCGTTGGAGTCATATTTTAACCTATGATGCAGATTTTACGAAATCGATGTCCTTTACTTGCTTTTACTTGCTACTGAAAAAAGAAAGGTTAAGTTAAAACATCTAAGATGCTGCAAAGAAGTAGGGTTTATGTGTGAAGTTATGTTTTTGAAAAAAGGAGCTTTCTTCCTTAATTATCTAAACAAACATAGAAACATATATAGCCGAGAAAATGAACAAAGAAGAAAGTGGAAATCACTATTTAATAATTTAGTTTAATATTGAGTTCATAGAAAAAAGTAGAAAAGCTTTCTCTAAATTCTATGAAATAGAAAAAAAAAGAAAAATCCAAAAGTAAAAAAATCAGAAGTCAAGTCAGAAAAAAAGAAAAAAGAAAAGAGAGAAAAAAAGCAAGAATCAAAGAGAAGAGAGAAAACAGGAGAATCCGTTTACGATCATATACATAGAAAATATACAAGGACCTTTTTAGTAAAGAAATCCAAACAAAAAAGAAAAAAAGTGACAATCATATAGCTAGAAAATATAGAAAAATAGAAAAGAGAAAGAGGAAAAGAGAAAGAGGAAAGAAGGAGGAAAAAAAGAGATAATAGGAAAAAAGATAGAAAGGAGGAAAAGAGAAAGAGAACAGAAAGATTAAGAACAAGAATCAGAGAACAGAAAGAAGAGAAGCAAATCGCTGCAGAGAGTCGTGCAAAGAGATGGAAAGATAGAAAAAAAAGAGATAGAAAAGAAGGAGGAAAGGGTAACCTTTCTCAATCAAAAAAAAATTATAAAATAAGAGTAATAAATAGACCTAGGACTCAAAAGGAAAGGAAAAATGGGGAGAAAAAAAAGAAGAGAAAAAAAGAGAGAAAAGAAAGAAAACAACAAGAGAAAGAAGAAAAAGAAATAAAAAAGTACCAGAGAGACAGAAGAAGAGAAGAGAGCAAGAAAGAAAAAACAAAGTAAAGATAAAAAAAGAAAAATAGAAGAAAACAAATAGAAAAAGATGAAAGAGAGAAAAAAAACAAGAACAAAACTAGAAAGAACAATAAACAAAAAGAATGAGAGAAGTAGACTATCCCATTGATACAAAAGCAAGGAATCGATCTACACCGGAATCGGAAATCTACCTTCTTTCACCGAAAAACTATGTTTGGAAAGAACACATCTATGTCAAATCTATGTCAAAGAGGAAATTACACTTCCATCTACTGCATTTACTAAATAATAAAATTAAAAAATTAATTTCAGAATTTAACCCTAAACAAAAGGAAAAGAAAATAAATAAAAATAAACAAAGAAAGGAGAGTGGAAGACTCTTAAGAAGAAAATTTTTTAGTGTTTCCTAAGTACAATTTGTTGTTTGCCGAAAGCGAGCTCCGCGGAGAAAAGAGAGAGAAGAAAGAAAGGAAAATTGCAACAAAGAAAAGAAAAAACCAAGAAAAAAGGAAAAAACAAAAGAAAGAAAAACAAAAGAAAGAAAAACAAAAGAATGAAAAAAAACAAAAGAAAAAAAAAAAAAAAAAAAAAAAAAAAAAAAAAACAGAACAAAAAAAAAAAACAAAACAAAAAAAAAAGAAATGACAGCACAAGATAAAGAGCCTACACAAAGACATCTCCTAAAGCAAAGAAAATCCCCCACCGATGCATGCCGTGAAACAATCTAATTGCTCATCAATCTACCTCCTACTTTACACTTATCCCCAAGCAGCACAAGAAAAGTAAACGAGTAAAACAATAAAAAGAAGATAGAAAAATGAATACGCATTTACTAAAATATAAATATAATAAATATATAATATTATATTTACTATAATTACTATAATTATATATTATAGCATAGTCATCCACGAGTTCGATAAAGAATCATTCAGAAACAATAGGACAAATAGAAGAAAAATCATAGGTCGTGCAGCTCCTTTGCGACAACTATGGAAAAAAATCCGAAAACTGAAACCTCAACATCGAGGAGTAGGTCAAGGTAGCACTTTTTTCTTGTTTTATTTTCACAAATACTGTCTTCTTTTCGATTACACAGAAGACTTAGGAACAGAGAAATTACATATACGAAAAGTGAACATCGTAAATCGAGATTCTTTCTTAAATTTCTAGACTTTTTTTTCTATTTACTACTATTTTACTACTATACTATAATACTATAACTCTATAACTATTAAAAACTATAAAAATAGAAATAAAAATAATATATCGTAGTAATAGAAAAATAAAAATAGAAAAATTATAGATAGAAGCAAAAGGAAATGACGAAAGTCGTAGGTAGAAAGATCAGAAAATGAAAGAAAAAGTTAGAAAAGAAACAAAAAGAGCAAAAAAGCAGAAAAAGAAAGAGAGAAAAGAAAGAAAACAAAGAGAAGAGTAGACAGAGGAAAGAAGAGAGAGAAAAGACAAGACACGGGACAAAGGAACAAAAGAAGAAGAAGAGAAAGAGAACAGAAAGAATAAAGAACAAAAAGAGAACAAAAAAACAAAAGAAGAAAAAGAATGAAGTAAAAAAGAAGGGAAAGAAAAAAAGAGACAGGAAAAAAGAAAAAGAAGAAGTAAGGGAATTAAAGTAAAGGAAAAGAAATAAAAAGGAAATACCAGAAAAGAAAGAGAAGAAAGAATGGACGAAAAGAAAAAAGAAAGTAAAAGAAGCAGAAGACAAAAAATAAAGAAGACCAGAACACAGAAAAAAGAGGAAAAATAAGAAAGATACAGAGGAACCTATAAACAGCCCACCCTTTCCCCAAGCTGAGAAGATGACCCAATCCCGACCTTCACAAAATAAAAAATCCTATTTATTGAAAAACAAGTTTTAAACTTACGCCTATCTATTCCAATTAAAAAATGAGGGAAAGGCTTCGAAATCTTAACCAAAAGAAAGAAACAAAAAGATGCCTCAAAAAAAGAAAAAAGATTTCGAAGGTGTCATAGAAGAGCGAGACCAGAAAAAGAAAAAGAAGACAGAGTAGAGAGAGAGAAGAGAACAAGAAGAAAGAGCAGAAAAAGAGGAACATAGAGAGAAAGACAAGACAGAAGAAAGAATCAGAACAAGAAAGAAGAAGCAAACAGAAGAGAAGAATCAGAACAAGAAAGAAACAGAAAGAGAAACAGAAAAAGACAAGAGAGAAACAGAAGAGAGAGAAAGAGGAGAAGGAAAAATAGGATAGAAAAGAAATAGGATATAGATATAGATTCGGATATAGATCTAGAAGAAGAACAGAGGGTAGATCCAAAGTGAGTCCAGAAGGGGAGCTGGGCTAATAAATGCTCGAAATAAAGCCAAGTGGAATGACTGGGGATTGAAACGACCGAAAAATAACCTTAACCTCGCAAAACTGGTTCAAATCCTATAGCCTATAGATAGTACTCATTGTAAGTATATAGTATAGTAGTCATAGTAGGCCTTCGGACTGAAAGGTCGCGTAATGGACTGAAACAAATAGAAGAAAGGATGACGCCAGAAGCCATCTTCCAATCCATGTCGTGAGAGAAAGAATCAGAAGAACAATCCATGTTGTGAGAGAGACTCTGAAGGAGGAGGGATTGCTTCCAAAACAATTCTATAATCTAGAAGTATAAGGCATTCTCCTCAAGTCAAGATCTCCCTCACCGAGACAAAAGAAAAAGAGGATTTCGATTAACGATTAACAATCATAACCCACCAACAGAGACGAGGAATCTTTCACGAATCCAAAAGACAATGAAGGCGATCGTGAGAACGATAGCGAGTCCGCCCCGAGGTAGGAGGGGCGTTTCGCATCCGCTGCCAGGGTCGGGTCAAGATTTAGGTTCTGTTGTTTGGCTTGGTATCCATAAAGACTTTTTTTTTCACTCTCGCAGGAACAGGAACTAGTAAGAAGGACTCGAAAAAAAGGACTGACTTAAGGACCCCAAGACCATATGTACAAACTTCGAAAAAGGAAGACATGACATGAGTGTAAAAGAAAAAAACAAGACAAGAGAAGAAAAGAGAAAGCAAGAGAAAAAAAGACAAAGAACGAACAGAAAACAGAAAGAGGAAAAGAACAAAGAAGAAGAGAAAAAAGAAGAGACCAAAAAGAAAAAAAGAAAAAAAACAGAAAATAAAGAGAAAAGAAAAAAGAAGAGAAAAGAAATTCTATAAGAATAGAAGAATAGACTTCATACGCATGCGAAAGAAAACAAAAAACAGGGAGTTTTTTGGAAAAAAGAAACAAGAAGAAAGAGAAAAGAAGCAACAAGAACCCAAGAGGAAAGAAAAAAACAAGAGACAAGAAAGAAGAGAGAAAAGAAGACAGAAAAAAGACAGAAAAAGAAAGGAAAGAGAGAAGAGATCCTCATTCAAATATAGAAAAAAATGATAAGAACAGAAAAACACAAAAACTATGAAATCGAGGACAGCACACTTCCAATCAAAGAAACAAAAAAAGAGGAACTCACACAGGAGACAACACAATTGAAAAATAACTTGAGGAAAGAGATGTCGGAAGATGTTGGCACTAGGATTGAATCAGACACAGAGGTATAAGAAGCTTGAAGACAATGATTCGAATACTCCTAAAAAAGAATAAGAAAGAAGAAGAAACCAAGGAAGAAAAAAGAAATAGGATAAAGAAGAGAGACAGAGAAAAGGAAAGAGAGAGAAAGAAAACAGAAGAAAGAAGAGAGAGTCAGAGAGAAAAAAAGAGGAATGGAGAAAAGAAAAGAGAACAAGAGTTAGAGAAGAGGAAAGAGAAAGAGAGAGGAAAAAGAAAAGAGACAGGAGACAGAAGAAGAGAGGGAAAAAGAGAAAAGAAAGAAAAATAGAAAAAGAGAGAAGAAGAAGAAAGAAAGCCGATCGGAAAAAGTAGAAACAAGGAATTCAGGTTCCAAAAACGAAAAAAAGACATATGTCTAAACATAAAAATCCGTAAAGAGACAAAAGGAAAGAAGAAAACAAAAAAAGAGACAAGAAAGAAAGAAAGAGGAAGACTCTGTGGCTTGGTGAATCATATATGATCCGCGAGACTCGTTTCGAAATTGGATCAGAAAAAGAAGAGAAAGACAGGAAAAAAGAACAAATTTAAGAAATCATAAAGACAGAAGAAAGAAGAGAGAAATAGAGGAAAGAGAGAGAGAAGAAGAAAGAAGAGGAAAAGAGAGAGAAAGAAAAGAAGGAAAAATACAAAAAAAGAAAAAGAGAGAAATCGAGAGAAAGAGTTGTTGTCCATTCCCGAGCAATTGAAAAAAAGAAGAAAAAGAACAAAAGAGAAAGAAAGCAGTCTTTGTTTTGTTGTTCTTCATTTACTATCGAGCAAAGAAAGAGAAGAGAGAAAAAAAAGAACAAAGAAAAGAGAGAAGAAAAAAGGGAAAGAGAAGAAGAGAAGAAGCAGAGACCAAGAAGAAAAGACAAAGAAAGAGAAACAAGTACCAGAAAGAAGAGGAAAGAGAATAAGAGAGAGGAAGAAAGAAAACAAAGAAGACGAATGCAAAGTAACCAACTTAGAGATTGGAGAGCTTCCAGAAACGAAAACAAGAAGAAACATGATGACCTTAAAGAGAATATACGAAGAAATTAATAACCAAATACCCAGTTCTTGTAGTTCAGTTAAAACAAATTGTACTTCCGTTACTACAAAGTGTAGTCAAAGCCGAAAAAGGGACCCACACTTAGAAAAACTTCCGAAGCAACGCCTTTCTGACCTAGACCAACCAAAACAGAAAGAAATAATTCACACCAAATCTTTGGAAGCTAGACTAACTAATACTACTTTGGAAATGACATAAATACTTAGTGAAAAAAAATTTCATATAAAAAAGAAAAATGAAAAAAAAAAATAAAGTAGTAAAGATCGTAATTAAAGCAAATAGACATAGACAAACAATTACAAAATGTACTAAATTATGGAGATAAGCGTGGGCCTAGTCCTCGATGTATCCCTTGCTCGAAGGACCCTACTAAAAGGCTAAGAATACTTTAGATCTCACCATCAAAGAGCAGAAAAACAGCGTATAGAAAAATGCAAAAGAATATCAAAAAATAATCCAAAAAAGAGAAGATTCGAATAAGAGTTGACACCAAGATCTCCGTATTCAAGAATGTCCATAAGCATAGAATAAGATGATTAAAACACAAACAAAGAAGGCTTGCTGAAAAAAATGCTAGTACATGAAAACCACAAGGGGCTCCCCATCAAACATGCTATCTGCCATTCCCTATAATAGAAAAGCAGGTTTCCTCTTTTTTCAAGTAGAAGCTTCTAACAGAGTAGTACTCATTAGAATTTATTTTCCATTAATTATGTAGTTTTAATTAGATAGTAGAAAAGTCGAAAAGAATAATAATAATGTAAAATTTTATTAAATGAAAAATAGAAAATATTTTTTAGAAATGTAAAAAGAAAAGAAAAAGAAGTGAAAGAATAAATACAAAAAAGGAAGAACAAAAGAAAAAAATGCAAAAGGGAAAGAGAAGAAAGGAAAAAAAAAGAACTGCGCTAAGGTTTTGGGAGAAATCGAGAGGAAAAAAATAGAAAAATAAATATTTGCTAGAAATAAAACACCACTTCTGAGAGCTACGAAAGAGAAACCGATCTGCCCGAAGTGTAGAAAGAGGGCTTAGGAAATGCCTTAGAAAACTATTTTCACTGGAATTTCATTTTGATTCTTAGAGGACCGGGATTCACAATTCTTTTTTCACCTCAGAGCTGACATAGGTGCTAAGACCTTTAGGAGGGAATCAGCCCCCGCCTATTTTAAGTAGATCTTTCAATTATCTTGATTTTATCTAGCGCTCCTTACTGACTTGTTGAGCCTGCCCTCCCCACCAGAAAAAAAGATCTGAAAGAAAATAAGAACAAGAGGAGAAAGAGAGAAAGAGATCGAGACATCGAGAATCATCTTTCTATACGAAATTTCTACCCAACACTTGTAAGAAAAACTGTGAGGACTTATCTATATACATCATAACATAGACTATTCCTGGGAAATACTCATTTTCAGAATGAAGTTCTTTTTTGTTGACCTAAACTATTTGGGTGAAAAAGAAAGAATCAAAGAAAAGACATAGATAGAAAGGAAAAGGACGGAAAAAAATCAAACAAGAAACAAAAGCCGTGTCAAAAAAAGAATAGACGACAACAAAAAAAAAGAAAAGAAGGGATAAGAGAGGAAGAGAAAACAAGACAAGAGAAAGAAGAAGGAAAAAAAGAAACAAGGAAGAAGAGAAAAGGAAGGAGAGAGAGCAGAAGAAAGAGGAAAGATAGAGAAAGGAGAGAGAAAGAAAAAAAAGAGAGAGACAGAAAAAGAAAGAAATGCGAAAGAAATGCGAAAGATCCCAGAAAAAAAGAGATCGGAAAAGAGAGAACAAGAGGAAGAGAAAGAGGAGAGAGAAAAAAAGGAAGGGAAGGGGGGAGCCGAAAAAGAGGAGAGAGAAAAGAAGGAAAAGACAAAGAAGGAATGGCCTATAAAAAGAAAGACAAAAATTCCCTAGCGATCCAAGAAGACAGAAGAAAGGAGAAACGAAAGAGAGCAAGAACAAATAAGAGAGAAAAGGAAAGAGAGAAGAAAAAAAGAAAAAGAGGAAGAAGACAGAGGAAAGAAGAAAAGAATCAAAAAGGGAGTTCGGATTGATTTGAAAGTAAAAAGAAGAAGAAGAGTAAAGAAGAGAAGAAGGAGTCAAAAAGAAAGAGAAAAGAAACAAAGAGAAACTAAGAGCCCTTTCCAGGAACAAGGAATCGATCTGATCGACACCGGAATTCGAGACTTAATTAAGTTCCCCCAAAGCACTAATTTATTTAATTATTTATTTTCTATTATTATTATTAATAGTCATTTTGATTTTCTATTATTTTTTCTATTATTATTTTTATTTACTATTAAATTAATTATTAATAGAATATTTCGAATATCTCTCTTGTCTTTCTCTTTTTCTGATTCTTCCTTTCTTTCCTCTCTCTCTTCTTTGTTTTTCTCTCTTTTGTCTCTTCTCTCTTTTGTCTATTTTCCCTTCTCTCTTGTCTCTCTTTCTTTTTTCTCTTTTCTGTGTTCTCTTTCTCTCTCTCTTCTTCTCTTTGTTCTCTCTTCTTTTCTTTCTCTTTTCTCTCTCTAGTCTCTTCTTTTCTCTTTCTTTCTTTCCTCTCTTCTTTTCTCTCTCTCTTCTTTGTTTTTCTCTTTTCTCTCTTTCTTTCTTCTTTTCTCTTTCTTTCTCTTCTGTCTTCCTTTCTCTCTTTCTTTGTCTCTTCTTTTCTCTTGTTCTTTCTCTCTCTTCTCTTCTGTCTCTCTCTCTCTTTCTTTCTTTTTTCTCTTTTCTGTGTTCTCTTTCTCTCTCTCTTTCTTTCTCTTTCTCCCGTTCTGTGTTCTCTTTCTCTCTCTCTTTCTTTTTCTTTCTCCCGTTCTCTTTCTTTTCTCTCCTTCTCTCTTTCTGTCTTTTCCCTTCTCTCTTGTCTTTCTCCTCTGTCTCTTCTCTTCTTTCTTGTTCTTTTTTGTGTCTTCTTCTTATGAAATTTTAAATCTACGTATGAAATCTTCTGGAAATGCTTTTTTTGTGTAATCACAAGTAGGGTCTCTTTTTCTTTGGTTTTTCTAATAGGAAGTTTTTTCCGTGCCAATTGCAAATCCACGTATCAAATCTTCTGTCAATCCTTTTTCTGTAGAATCACAAGGAAGGGAAGTTTTTCATTCGTTTTGGCTATAGAAAGTGGTTTCCCTTGGTTTTTTACTTGTAAGTTCATCAAATCAACGAAAACCTCCCCGAATGTGCAATCATAAGCACGGTCTCTTTTGCTTTCTTTTTTTCTATATGACTTCGTTTCCCTCTCTTCTATTCATTAGGAATATTCTGATATTTCTATATTTCTATTTGTCATTCTTTCTTTTCCCTATTCTTTTTTCTTTTACATACTTCTATTTCTAATTGACTTTCTCATTGACTTCTCTTTTTTCCTTCTATTTACTTATTACTTTTATTTACTTATCTATATTAATAATTCTATATTTTCTCTATTTTTCATATAAATGGAATAATTCTATATTATCTATATTAGATTATTATTA